>JAYGGG010000398.1:0-56966 GCA_036346245.1 Bonia amplexicaulis | reverse complement strand
CTCTTGCTTGGAACTCTTCCACCACCGCACCGCCATTCAGTGTAACACAAATCCAGATTACATCTAAAATCATCTTTGTCGCTTGAAGCTAGCATCGGTGTAACCATTTACAACCCAGCTCTTCCTCACCCCCATAGACGAGGAACACATCTTTAGTTCTTCTCAAGTACTTCAAGATGTTCTTTACTTAATCCATGACTTTCACCTAGATCCGACCGGTATCTACTTGTAGCACTTAAAGCATACGAGACATCCGGACGTGTACAAAGCATGGCATACATAATGGATCCAATAGTCAAGCATATGGAATCGCATTCATTTTATCCCGCCATCGTGTGTACTAGGACACCGATTCTTGCTAAGATTCATACCATGTGACATAGGTAGAAGCCTTTCTTGAACTCGCATGTTGAACCTTTTCAACACCTTGTCAATGTACGTATCTTGGCTTAATCCAATCAGCCTTTTTGATCTATCTCTATAGATCTTGATGCTCAGAATATATGCCTCCTCCTAAGTCTTTCATAGAGAAACTATTTTCAATGAAGACTTAATGATTCGAGCATAGGAATGTCATTTCCATCAATAATATGTCATCCACATATAAGACCGTAAACACGAGTGCGCCCCACTAGCCTTTTTGTAAACACAAGGCTCTTCTTCATTCTTGATGAAACCAAACCCTTTGATTACTTCATCAAAACGAATGTTCCAACTCCGAGATGCCTCGCTTAATCCATAAATGGATCTTTTAGCCAGCATATCTTTCTAGTCGATCATGATCGACAAAACCTGTAATGTGGTCATGTACACATCCTCACCGATTTCCATTAAGGAAAGTCGTTTTGACATCCATTTGCCATATTTCATAGTCGAAATAAGCAAGAATCGCTAGAATGATCCGAATAGACTTTAGCATTGCGACGGCTAAAAGTTTCATCATAATCAACACCTTGAATTTGTTTGAAACCTTTGGCCACCAATCGCGCTTTATAGATGTGAACATTTCCATCTATGTCTATCTTTTTCTTGAAAACCCATTTGCACTCAATGGTTTTAACACCATCAGGTGGATCAACCAAGTTCCAAACTTGATTACTGTGCATGGATTCAATTTCGGATCTCATGGCTTCAAGCCATTTCTCGTAGTCCGTCCCATCATCGCTTCTTCATAGGTCTTAGGCTCATCGCTGTTCAACAACAATATGTCCCGCTGTTGAGTAGTCAAGAACATGTACCTCTCGTGTGCACGACGTGACCTCTCCGACCCACGTGGTGCCGTGTGTCCACAATGTTCTTCAATGCTTGTTCATCCTGCTGTGGTTCTCAGAGGAGCTGAAACGCTTTGTGTTTCTAATTTCACAAGTTGCACCATGCCCCACTATCCTCTTGAGAGAAACTTTTCTAAGAAGACACCATGCCAAGCACAAACACTTTGCCTTCTTCTTGATTATAGAAGTAATATCCTTTCGCTTCCTTAGGATACCCGATAAAGAAGCATTTATCGATTTAGGATCGAGCTTATCGATTGTAAACGCTTTTATAAGTCTCACATCCCCAAATCTTAAGAAAGACAAGCTAGGACGTTGTCCCGTCCATATCTCATATGGTGTCTTTTCTATCGATTTTGATGGAACCCTGCTTAGTGTGAAAGCGGCCGCTTCAAGAGCGCACTTCAAAAAACAACAAGATCACTGTGGCTCATCATGGAGCGCACCATATCTAATAAGGTGCGATTCTGCTCAGACACCCCATTCCATTGAGGTGTTCCAAGTGAGTCAATTGTGGAACAATTCCACAATCCTTCGATGATTACCAAACTCATGGCTCAAATACCGCCTCCACGATCGATCGTAGAAACTTGATTGTCTTGCCTAAATGATTTTGCACTTCATTTTGGAATTCTTTGAACTTTTCAAAGGATTCTGACTTATGCTTCATCGTGTAGATATATCCATATCTACTAAAGTCATCAAGAAAGTTATGAAGCACAAAACCACCGGTCGTTGAGCTCATTGGTCCACATACATCGTAATGTACGAGTGCCAATAAGTCACTTGCCCGCTCACCTTGACCGGTGAAAGGTGCTTTGTCATCTTGCCAAGTAAACAAGATTCGCATGTCTCAAATGATTCAAAATCAAATGAGTGCATATACCATCTCTATGGAGCTTCTCCATGCTTTCATTTATGTGACCTAAGCGAAAGTACAAATAAACGTGAGATTCAAATCATTTGATCGCTGCCTCTTTGTATTAATGTTATAGACCGATGACTCTTCAAGAGTAAGAACATATAACCCATTCACCAATGGAGTATGACAATAGAACATATCTTTGAAATAAAGAGAACAATCATTGTTCACGTATCTAAAGTCATAACCTTCGCTTGTAAACATGAAGTAAATAATGTTCTTGGAAAGAGATGGAACACAATAACAATTATTCAATTCCAAAACTAATCCTCAAGGTAAAGACAATGGCATGGTGCCAACACCACCGCAGAACTTTGCTCCATTGCCAACGCCAAGATCCACTTCGCCTCCTCAAACTTCTACTTCTTCTTAGCCCCTGCAACGATTTGCAATGTGAGCAACCGATCCGTATCAAATACCCAAGAATCGAGATGAAGTAGCAAGATTGATTTCTATAACATTTATACCGGAGCGAAGTCGCATTCCTTCTTTTCTCAAGATCCTCCAAGTACTTTGGGCGCCTTTTCCAATGTCCCGATTGCTTACAAGAGTAGCAATCGCATCGAGCAGGCCCTTCTTGACTTGCTTGGCCTTAGAACCGCCGCGATCTCATCGGAGCTAACTTTCTTTGACCGCGCTTTTCTTTACATAGGGCTTGCCTTGCCTTTCTCGCATCATCATCACATGATGGCTGCTTTTCTTAATGCTTTCCTCGGCTGATTTTAGCATCCCATGCAACTCACCCAAGGTCTTGTCCATGTTGTTCATGTGATAGTTCGTAATGAATGGCTCAAAGCTCGAGGAGCGATCAAGAATCACATCAAGAGCCAACTCTGGCTAAGGGAAAACCAAGCTTTTCCGCACTCTCAATGTAGCCAATCATCTTAATCACATGAGGGTCGACGGATTCCTTCTCGAAGCCTCGCACGCAAACAAGGACTTTGAAGTGTTGAACCTCTCACTTGCTTGGTTCTCAAACATACCACGCAACCCCACAATGATATTGTAGGCATCTGTGTTCTCATATTGCTTCAAGCTCAGAGGATATTGTGGCAAGCATGAGACAAACACATCAAGGTAATCATTTGTTTGCTTCTCATAAGCTTTCCGCACCACAGAGCATTATCGTGCAAGTCATCGATAAGGAGACTCAAGGACATGCTCCTTGCGCCTTGCTTGAGAACAATTCTCGTTGCATACCAATCTAAAAAGTTCGCTCCATTGAGTTTTCTTTCTCAAGAATAGATCGCAAATTAAAAGAACTGATGCGATTAGTTGACATGATCTACAACAAAGAATACGCAAAGTTTAGCACTATGTTTATGTTCATCTTTATTAAACTATTTAACAAAAGACTCCCACTATGTGTTTTGCAACAAAACCCTCTAAGTTACATAGTGGGTCAAGATCCTCATTTCATTAGTTCCTAGTGAGCTTTGGCATCACGGCTAGAAGACTAGTGACATGGGTAAGCAACACCTTGCTAATCACATCCCTATGTGACTCTTGCTTGTTGGGTGACATCAATATGTCCCGCCCCAACCTATGCCCCAAGGTCCAAAACTGTTTTGATAACCTTGTTAAGTAAACCAATACTATGCATGTGGATGTCCGACATCCACCCTATTAGATCAAGATAGTTGATGGTACCGCTTAAGCACCTACCAAACAATGATCATGATTCTTATAGGCGCAAAGAATTGGAAGGGCATCAAAACAAATTCTTAATTTTTCTTGAGAGAAGCTATTCTATCATGAAAAACTAACCTTAGTTGGTATGGCATGAAAGAATAGTATGACAAGAAATAAACATCACATGCATATAATCACATTATACCGTGAATGGTATGGCATTTTGTATCGTAGTGGTCGCCATTGCCATGGTTCCACGGTGATATCCTTCGCCACACTTCTTGTCCTCTTTGTCATCATGCTTGAAGCCTCCATAGCAAAGAACTAAACTATTACAACTAATAGGTAGCAAATGAATTACATGAGGAGCTCACATCACAAGTCGACATTACGCAGTCGTTATACAATTAAAGAATGACCTCAACCCTACTGTGATTAATACGACACACAGTCGCCAAAACACACATGCATCACATATGCATCTATGCCATACCATTCACATCATTCCCCGCAAAAAAGTTGCGAGAACATATTCTACCGCCTCGACATGAATGTGTTTCTATAACAATCTATGCAATACGTTAACGGAATTACATAGATCGCATCTATGAAATCGCTTATGAAAACTTCATCGGCCGATCAAATCAACCCAACCGAGCCATTCAAAATGTCTCAATTTTCATTAGATCAATCACATCAATCATCGCGATCGGTATGCTTGAGGAGACCGCAACACAAGACCTCGATCCGTTGGCTCAATTCCATCGACCGCATGCCAGCTAGCCCCGATGGTGTTACCAACCAGTAGGGGCAAGTCGCAGACATCAAAGAAGGAGCACGAACTAATCTTTTGGTCAAGACGGCGGTGACGCCACCCACGAGCTCGCGCCACCGCCCGCCCGGCTTCTCCCTAATGGAATGCGTGAAGGCTACGATAGCGTAAAACAAAACTTTTCTACCGCACACAAGAACATCATGCTTAAGGAGGGATCATGGATCGTTACCACTAGACGCGCAATGAAGAAGAGTTGGAGAAGCCGATCCAACCACGCCGCCGAGGTAGTAGTGGAAGTAGTCGATCGTCCCGAACCGATCGCCTCCTCCACGCCATCAACCACACCACGAGCGATCCAATCAGAGGTTGTTGATGCCGATCAACGCCGCAACGGCAGCGCCCACCGGTATCCACACGCCCGGATCGAACGCCGATCGCGAGTGTACCAAGACTCGCGAAAGCCTAGGGTTTGGCTCAGAGGTGGCGCTGTGGTTTAGCTCTGGATTATCGATGCTCCTCACCGCCTCCATATATATAGATCTTCACTTGGGCCTCGTGGACCGAGGCCCAATAGGAGTCTATCCGATCTCTATCCGAATTGAGCCCATATCCGAATCACATTCGAATTAGTGTTCCAACCTGCTATGTGCGACCAGAGGTTCACGATACTTGGTCACGACCCGTAAACACCTTTCCTGGCCACCGTGTTAATAGCGGCCTCTAGTAAGACATATTAACCCCAAAGTATACGTGAAGATCATATCTCAATGAACTCGTAATGTTCTCATGTTCTAACCTTTGCCTCACGATATAGATTAAGCTCAAGGCAGACCTGTGTCATCCTCTTAATAGCTCAATCACTCTCGATTCTGTGATGGATTATAAACTCGTGATTGACCTCAATCATCTTGGCATGGCCATGCACTTTCATAATCCATTACATCGAGGGGCCCGTAGATATCTCTCCCATAAGGGGCAAATTTATCTTGATCATTCACATCCCACTACATGTTTCATGGCAAACCCAAAGACTACTTTTATGACTACCCGCCACGGAGTAGTGTTTAGTAGTCCCAAAGTAAGCTACTACGCATGCCGGGAACCATGATGATCTCAAGTCTAAGGATTCCACATAAACACTACTTGAGACCAACTGATGACACATGGAATCTCTCGCAGTGTCTCATGGCGTCTATCCAACATATGTTCACTAACACATGTCCATATTATTGATTTGGTATCTCCATACCATGATCCATGAGACATGATCATCAATCAATACATATGTCGATCTTTGAATCATATTTGTTCCTCATATGAAATATAATCAGGATCATTTAGAAATAGCAACATTTTGGCATTAAAAGTCTCATGAATAAGTCACATACTCATTGATCAATAATGATAATGTCTATTTCAAGGAACAAAGCAATGTATCATAAACATAGTATGTGATACATTCAACATCTCCATGTTGCCTCTAGGCATATCACCAACACTCCCTCCTCTCGGTCTCTATAAGAACGGCCAAGACTCCATCCCTCAACCCACCGCAAAACTGCATGAGCTCTTCTTCCTCCACCGCTGTGAGAGCTCCGCCACCATCCTCGCCGACGCCACTCCGGCCGACGCCAGACCATTGGGACCTCTCCAAGCTCCTCACTCTCCTCTTTCTCCTTCCCCGCCTAATCGGCTTCTCTCAGAGGCCGCCGAGCCGCATCTTCCCCAACACCGCGCCGGCCCCTCGGCGCCACCGCATCCCGGCCACCGCACTGAGCACCGCCTCGACGCCGTGAACTCCGTCCCCACCTCGCGACCTCGCCACCTCCCCTGAGCCGGCACCGCCATCCTCCTCGCCGACACCTTCCTCGCCAGCCTCCCGCCGCCCAGCCCACCGCTTGAGCCGCAGTGAGCTCAAGGACGCCCCAGATGCTCCCACGACGAGCAATTGAACCTCATCGGCCGAGCTGCCGCTCTTGTTCCCCGCCGGCCACGCTGCCGCCGGCCGCCGCCCGACCAAGCCATGCCGATTCACCTCCCCCGAGGAGCTGCCAGGTGGCCGACCCATTTTGGCCGCGCTGCCGCACCCTCGGCCCTCCGGCACGGCCGGCCCGGCCCCAACGGCGGATGAGCCGAGGGAGCATGCTAATGAAGTTATTAACTTGCTGCCTAACCGTAGTTATGGTGTCCTAAGCCAGCGATTAAAGGGGCATTAAATCGCTAATTAAGACCCCCGTCTGCAATGCATTTTCTCCATTTTCGGATTTTCCAGAAATTAAAACTTTGAATAACCATAACTTTTAACCTTAAGTCAAAATTTAATGAAACCAGTTTCTAAATTTTCAAAATCAAGATCTATCTAATGGTTCTGGTTTGGTTCAGTTTTGAGCTAGTTTGAGTCAAGATTCCTTGTATATGTACTTATTTGCTCTCGTTATTTTATGTGGTATTTTTCCGTGCGATCACCCGAGTAGAGTACGAAGACGTGAACGAGCCTCCGCTGACGCAGCACCGTAACCCTGACTTTTGATCCAAAGTAGTCAATGCTTTGATCATTTTGCGCCTATATTTTATGTGAAATTATGTTCATTTAAACTATGAGAACATGCATGCTCTACTTTATACGCAAACGTATGTCACTCTTAAGGTAGCTAATGACCTGTATTTACTTCATAATATCATACCACCAGAAAATTTGATATCACATGTCCGTTGTCACCCTAGGAGTAAGAATAACTAAAGTAGTTATAGGTCGACATTGCCATGCTAAGTTCTGGTCAACCTGTAATGTAGTAGCCTCGTCAATCTTATGTTAATCATGGAAAACTAGTTTTGGAACGGTCACAGGATGTATGTGGCTGATTATGTATGTGAAATGGTGTTATGCTTCTCAAAACCCCAAAATCGCTATACTGGTTTGGGCGGATGGAAAGAACTGGGTGTGGATGTAACACAGGGGTTGTGGAATGAACCGCACTCGACGATTTAGGACTTAATCTTGTGTTGACCCCGTGTACAAAAAGACAACCACAAGTCGGCAAAGTGTAGGCTTGGCTAAATAATTTATCAACACTCTAGCTATTTCACGGAGAACGTGTGTGAGGTGGGGCGTGAAGCCCTACTTGGAACGGGACACCTGATGTAGGTGACGTTGCCTAGGTTAGCGTATGTGGAGAGAGGAGTCCGACTGCGCTATCCTATGGTGGACATCCCGCATAACCTATGGACGTAACCCCATAGGAGTGACATGCTAGAGTGCGAGGTATTGTAAAGGCCTCGTGATATTTTCTCGATCTACATGTCTAAGGCATCATGTAGAACTGCTTGGATGTTTATCTCTTGTGGGTAAAGATGTGCAGCCGCAGAGTTAAAACTATTCGAATAGCCGTACCCACGGTCAAGGGTAAACACGGAAATCTTCCCGAGTTAGTTCTATTTCAAAAAAAGGGAGTGGGGTAAAATCATTTGGGTGGATGTAACCCGACTTTGGTAAATTTTGTCCTGAGGATGTACCTGTGTTGGTAATAAAGTGGATGTAACCTTCTTAGTAAAAGCAAAGTTGGTGGATAGAACCTACCTTGATGTCAATTATTTTGCACACACTTAAATTTATCGATCTTGAGTCCTTAAAACTGCTAGGTCTTAGGAATTTTATATTTTGATTATTCCAAAATTTGCTTTAAGCAAATAAAAGAACCCGAACCACCCTTGTTAGCCTTGCATCTATATTTATGTGCATTCATGTGTTGGCTCATGAGCACGGTGGTTAGTGTGCTCACACTCGCCTAAAACCCCCATACGTAACTAATAAATCAAGAGCACTACGCCTACCATGAGGAACAGATATCAAGGCAACGAAGACGGTGGATATTAGCTTAGCCCCAAAATGTTACTCCTGCCTCGCCTAGTTGACTCGGCTAGTTTGGCGGGTGCCTCCGTTATTAGTCGGCCCTTGGCTAATAGCGAAGGTACTCAGTTGTCCCGGCCGCTTGTCTGTGGCGAGTTGTGCCCACGCTATGTATGCTTCCGCTTCCGCTCTTTATGTATTGTAAGACATTTGGCCCGACGGCCTATTGTGACCTCGACCGACGCGGTCTATTTAAACTCGTATTGTAATAATTATCTCGCCATGTATGAAATGATGCAAGATTGTATCCGTGAGCATTATCTACCGATCCAGGAATAATGCAAGACTATCACAGAGATTCCGTGTTATAAACTTGGGGTCCGACAAAGGCAAAGGATACCGGAGAGTGTGATCCGCGATTGCAAGGGTCAAAACCGTGCTATCCTAAGTAGGTATATGGAGCTTGGAAGGCCAAATATATTAGTAGAACACAAAGCAATAAGATAGTAATGCTGAATAAACATCCAAAGGACTGGTCCTAGTTGTCGGTCTAAATGTGTCCTATAGCTGTATGATATGAAGAACAAGGAGTGAATAATCGTAATAGTAAAGCAAAGACAGAACAAGGATGGCTGTGCAATGAAACTTAATTCAAGATAGCACAAAACAAATGAAGCTCGTCACCTAAAACCGTGCTCACACGCTTTTTAGCATGGATAGCACTCATGAGACTATTCTAGGTGCCAAAATTTTTTTTTCTTTTTATTTTTTGTATTTTTTCGCAGCGTAGCACGTGAATAGGAATCACACAAAGTTTCACGTCAATGTGATGTAAGGTGTAGCCTACGTAAAATGATGAATGTGCTAAAATTCGGTGATGAAATTTGAGCTCGAGTACTTCACTTTCCAACCAATTTGGGCAAAATAAATTACCGAACCCAACAAAATTTAATTTCACCCAACTTCAAAAAATCGCTGATTTCGAGTCCAGATATGGAAGTTATGGTCGTTTGAAGTAGGGCCTCCAGTTATGGTTTTGTGGAGGCCAAACTACAACCGGTAGAGGCAATTGGTGAAATTGGGGCCTAAGCTCGGGAAAAGGCGGGGATGGTGTTGGCGATCACGAGACACGATGGATGACTCAAACAGAGGGTGGATATGGGTGGAAAACAAAATTGACGGTTAGGGTTTGTATGAGAGGTAGCGGAAGCAAGACAATCCGACTAGGGCTTGTATAAAAGGTAGCGGAAGCAAGACAACCCAAACAAAACACGATCTAAACCAAAGAACACAACTCGACTAAGGACACAAACTCAACACTACGGACTGAATGAAATTGTGCAAAAGGCTAAACGAGATCTAGGACAGAAATAACCTATGACTACAAATTTTTGTAGGATTTTTCTTGGACTCTAGGATGAAAACGAAACAACAAAGGTGGGGTAAATTCGAACTCAAGGAACACCAAGCTCGATTACCACTTGATAGGAACGGGTCCCGATCTTCCAACAGTTTCGATAAGTTCGATTTGGTGGAGCGACACAAATCGATCCGGCCTCCGAACAACACGTCCGAACCCCGCAATCGCAGCACCACGCCTCTCAAAGTTATCAACCGCGCAGCCAGTTGACCTCGCCAAGAAGGCTAATCCTCTCCTGCGAATCAAGAACACAAGCAAGAACAAGGAAGATCACAACTGAATTGCAGATGTATTTATTTAGCACTCGAAAGTTGGGGTCTCGCAAACCGATGAACAGTGAAACTGTTCAAAGACAGAATTAATCTAAGCAAAACCCAACCCTAATGGTGGGGTGGCAGCTGTATATAAAGGAGTAAGGCACGTAAAACCCACAGACGCGCCCCAATGGACTCCAACACGATACAAAGTCGAACGCCCAAAAGACGGTGTCGCAAAGACCGACAGATACTGAATGTCCACTTTTTGACGATTCCGTTTCCTCAGAAGGAATTTTCACATGCGACCAGATCCATTGGAAAGGTTGTCTTCTCAGCTTCCATACATATGTGGAACGTCGAAACGGAGTCCGGATGCGATCTGGGTGTCCATTTTAGTGCGGTTTGGTCCTGACCTGAATTGGATTCAAGTCGGCTTGAGTTGGACATCCAACATGATTCGACCACCCTTAGTGGACTTGTGCACCTCGTAGCCCTTCTCCAAGTACTTCCCGATCGCTCCATGGTTCCTAATCATAATTAAATCATTAGGTAGTAATCGATTCTCAAATGAACAAAAGAAGTACTTAGGAACGAGCTCACCAGAATTTAATTGTCGGTATGAGCTCTAATGATTGGTCCTTGAATATCAAGTGAGAAGTGTTGTGTATATCCAAGAAGTGATGTCCTCATCATCCTCCCCTCTTGAAGCGGAGTTGTCCTCAACTCACCTCATCTTCTTCGCCCAAGTATGGCTTCAAATCTGAAATGTTAAAGGTGGGACTAACCCCAAACTCGGAGGCAACTCAAGTTTATATGCATTATCATTTATCTTCTCAACTATCTTAAAAGGACCAGCAGCTCTAGGCATCAATTTTGACTTTCTTAACTCAGAAATCTATCCTTTCGCAAATGCAACCAAACAAAATCACCCGATTCAAGTTTAACTTCCTTTCTACCTTTACTACCAGTAATCCTATATTTTTCATTCATCTTTTCAATGTTTGCCTTAGTAGTCTCATGCATTTTGATAGTAAAATCAGCACGCCCTTAGCATCATTATGAACTCTCACTAGTAGGCAAAGGTAAAATATCAATAGGGGCACGGGGATTGAATCCATACACTACCTGAGAAGGACTTACCTTGGTGGTGGAGTGTTCCGCTCGATTATATGCAAACTCAACATGCGGCAAACACTCTTCCCACACTTCAAATTGTTTTTCAAAATAGCTCTCAACATGGTAGACAATGTGCGGTTCACCACCTCGGTTTGGCCATCGCTTTGTGGGTGACATGTGTAGAGAACAACAACTTTGTACCCAACTTGTTCCATAGAGTGCGCAAATAGTTCTTATAACAAATCGTCTCAGGATATTGCGTATATCACAAACAGTTCGTATGAATAATCGTTCGTGGAATTATCACATACTGTTATTAATACGAACCGTCTGTGATAGTGTTGTATCATAGATGGTTTGTGGTTGGAACCGCTCGATAATCTATGCTATTAAATAGTAGGCGACGTGGTCTCGACATACGTATATGTCTTCATTGCACTACATCGGTGGAGCGAGGCCGCCATCTTTGGGGAGTTTGGTGAAAACATATTGCTTGTAGATCTATATACGCCTTCTTGGTGATCGAGGTTTGTGCTCAATTGCTTCTAATAACTTATATGCCTTGTAATAGAAAGAGATGATAGTTAGGTTTTGTTTAGATCTAGCTAGCTAGGTTTAGAAAGATAATGGTATTTTGCTCAATTTTAGAATGGGTAAGTACTCGATCCTAGTTTACTTCAATATATTCTTGCTCAATATTACTATTTCATGAATACGCATAGCTAGCTAGCTACCTAATATAGATGTGTGTAATTAAGTAGTTAGTCCGATTTGCTATACTAACGCTAATAATTCAATTGGACACCCATTTGTTACATGTGTAGCGAGATGTACCGAAGTCGGATGTATGTCGAGAACCGTGTGAGTAAACAAGACATTAATGGTGTGTCTGCTTAGAAGAACAACCGAATGGATATGTTGAAGAAGGGATGGAATATTTGTAGTGTCCAGGCATTGATTGTGATAATATAAAGATGTTTAGCAACTCAGCGCAGATCGAAGCTCACTTGATTCAAGGGTTTCGAAGGCGCATAAATGTTGGACCATCATGGTGAAGAGAAGATTACACAAGAAGGTAATTATGACATCATCGAGGGAGACAATGATATGCCGGTTGTGGACTGTGCTTTCGATGAGGATAGGTTGCGTGATGATAATCTAGATAAGATGCTACGTGATGCGAAGGAACTATAGTGAGAAAGAGTTTGGTAAATTCAAGGGCTTGATGGAGGACTGGAGAAACCTTTGTTCCCGAGTCAGAAGCCACAATACACAAGGTTGTCATCTGTTCTAGAACTGCTAAAATTGAAGGCAAGCAATGGTTGGTCTGACAAAAGTTTCACGGCATTGTTAGGTCTCCTAGCGGACATGCTTCCAAAGAGAAATGTGTTACCGAGAACCACCTACCAAGCCAAGAAGTTTCTTTGTCCATTGGGAATAGAAGTAGAAAGAATATATACATGTCTGAATAATTGTATCCTCTACCGTAAAGAGTATGCTAGCTTACATGTTTGTCCGATGTGCAAAGTATCCCAATACAAGTATAAAAATGACTCCGATGATGGGAACGATCAAGGTGAAGCAAGGACCTCCTTAGTCGTTGTGGTATCTTCCGTAATTCCCCATTTGAAGCGCTTATGTACAAACCGAGAGGATGTAAGATTGGTGCGCTGGCACCTGATCGATGTAAGAAATACGGAATGATAAGACATACTGTTGATTCTGCCCAGTGGAGGAACATTGATAGGATGTTTGTAGACTTCAATGTGGAAACTTGGAATATAAGGCTTGGGTTGAGTACAGATGGAATGAATCCTTTTGGTAATATGAGCCAGTGCTTGCATGGTGTGAAAGTTCCATCCAATCACTCTACCAGCATGAAAAAACTTGTTTCTATAGAACATTTGAAATTAATTGGCATGAAGTTTCATGACTGTCATGTGCTAATGACACAAATGCTACCTATTGCTATTAGAAGTATTTTTCGAACAAGCTTCAAGTGACAATCATAACGATATATTATTTCTTTAACGCAATTGCTCGTAAGGTCAACGATCTCGATGGACTAGATGTTCTCTGATCGAGGTGGTAACAACTCTATATCATCTGGAGATGTATTTTCATCCATCATTTTTTGATATCATGGTCCATCTCATTGTCCACCTTGCGCAAGAGATAAAGATATGTGGCCCCGTGTTTCTATGTCATATGTATCCGTTCGAGAGGTACATGGGAATTTTCAAGTCCTATGTACGCAATCGATCTCGATCGGAGGGTAACGTCATAGAAGGTTATGCAACCGAAGAGGTCATTGAATTCGGATCGCTAATAGCTCGTGTCGAACTGATAGGTGTACCTCTATCTCGTCACGAGGAGAGACTAGAGGTATCGTGACTATTAGAAGGAAAGCAATAACTCCAATCGAGATACGTATGCTCAAGCCCATTGTATGCTCAAGCCCATTTCACGACTTTATCAGAACACCCCCCTCCACAGGCCCAAGATGCTACCACCACACCCTTACTAATTCAAAAGTGTTGCTAAATCAACTTTTAGCAAGACAACTCCTATTCTTTTATAAGATTACCCATGTGAGCAAACCACAAATACTGTAAGATAAATGCACAGACAACTAGCTTCATATTTCACAAGCTATAGCATAAACAGAACCCTGTCTCGCAAGCAAGTTAAACCAAACAACGAGACATCAAGATTAAACAATGGATTAAACATAAAGCCTCAACATTTACTAAATCTATTATTTACATGTGCAAAGTGCCAAAAGTTCTATCCCATTCCATGCATGTCGTCGTCATTCACCTAAAACAACGACAAAGCAAGGGTGAGTCCGAGACTCAAAGAAGCACCACGATAAAACAAGAACACCACTTTAGTAATTCAAACAGTTTCCGAATCAGAAGTCAGTAAATTAAGTCCTTAATTGTATATCAGAATCTATCCTATGTCTCGCATTAATCAAATTCAATTCTATGTCTCAGAATCAGAATCAATGTCAGAATCAGAAATGTAGTTAATGTCAGAATCAGAAATCAGAATCACAACTGGTCTGCAGAATCAGATTACTTTCTCTCACTTCAGTGCAATGAAATATCATGCAATGCATATGTATGCTCAGAATCAGAAATCACAACAACAGAATTATATCACTTTCTACTGTCACTTTCATGCAATGCAATATCATGCAATGCATCCAGATGCTCAGAATCGTAGCTTATACCCAGGTAGCGAAGGGTCCACCCGTCGATGGACTACTCATTCGCCTCGCCCTCTTTCATACGAGGTCAACCTCCACTCCCGTAGAGTGCCTACCTCTGTAGGTCTTATTCAAGAGCAACCGGACTAGTCATATGAATGTCTAATCGTAAACGATACTCATCGTGGTATGATTAGCACAATTCATATACGCCATCTCATAAATATTGTAAATCATGGCATAGAAGCACGAATAACAATCATTCGCCATATATTACCGTTCTACCATGCACTTGCCTCGTTAACTCAAGGACGGTGCGTGGACGGCACCGCACTCGAACCGCCACCTAAACAAGCATTAACTATTTCAATTCATCACTCAAGCAATACATTCAAGTACGAGCAAATGACATTGCTCTAACGCCCAATTCGACATAACCCATTCCTGTCCCACCGGGCAACCTCTCACTGACCCGATGTTTAACCAGTCTGTAAAATCAGCGATCTCATTATTTATACTCGCCAAACGATTTCTATACACTTAGCTCATTTTAGTCGATTATACTTGCTTAACCTCAAATTATGCTCTCCTCCTCCCTCTTTGCCACGGATCGACCGTGATCTACAAGGGTAATATCGATTTCACTGCTCGCATTCATGCTAGTAACGATAATTAAATATTCACATGCATCAATTCTAATTATCGGTATACTAACATATGCCCCGACTCGCAAACAAGCATGGAGAAAGATTTTGGAGATACACTCCGGCCCCGACCGACCGGATCGAGGCACTAACTCCCTTTCCTTGGTCGGATCCGGCGATCTAGCAATGGATCGATTTCCTTTCTTTCCTCTCTTCTCTTTCCCTTTTTCCTTCTCTCTTTTTTTCTGGCGGCGACTCCCCGGCCTTCTCCTTTCTTTCTTTCTTTTTCCCTTCCACGCTCTCTTCTTTTCTTCTCTTCACGGCTCCCTTCCTTCTTCTTCTTTTTTTCTTCTCCGCTTGCCTCCTCCTCCACCTCACTCCTACTCCCGAGCACCTCCCGCGACTTCCTCCTCCTCCCACAAAAGTCCGCCTCCCTCGCCTCCTTGTGCGGCAAGCAAGTGAGCAGGGAGCGATGACGACGGCGGCCACAGGCGGCAAGCGGCGGGAGTCAAGGCGGCGACGGCAAATGGGGCGGCAAGACGACGTCGAGCTAAGGCGGCGATGCGCACGAGGTGAAGCATCGGCACGGCAGCCTCCTCACTCCCTCTTCGGCCGGCCCCTTGTTTCCCTCACGGCCGCTCCTGGCTCTCCCTGCCCCGTGCGCGGCAAGCAAGGCAGAGAGGCGGGAGCCGGCGCCACTGGGCGGAGGGAGGCGAGTTGGGGCAAGACAAGGGCAAGCAATGCGGTGGTGGCGCTACTGACGAACAGACGGCGGCAAGAAGCAGACACAGAGTGGATAAGCACGGGAGAAGAAAAGATCGGGTCCGCTTCTCCTCTCGCTCTCTCTGATATATACATATTTATCTGGGTTGGGTTGGGCTGGCCATCGAACGCCCTGTATTACATTCTACCCCAATAATGTAATTCACCCCGACTCGCAACTCGTAATCTATACAAAACAATCAATCAAATAGAAATCAATCAGAACTCGCACTGTGGAGAATAACTCGCACATCTCGCGCATGCGAGATTCCAATTCACGCCGCTTCTCGCCGATCGATGCGACCATAGGACTTTAACATACTTTAACGCTCGTGCCTCAACACTCTCTCGATTCCTCCGTAATCCGAACCGACGGACTCAAGGTGAGGTCTTGCTTAAGGGGTAATGGTTCTAGAACAATCTCATGTTCCGATCCCTTAAGTACTTTCTCAACATACAAACATGAAACACATTATGCACTCCTGCAAAGACTCGTGAAGATCGAACGATATGCCGACTTTCCAATTCGTGCTGAATCGGAACGCCCAATGTACCGCGGGCTAAGCTTCCTTTGATACCAAATCTCACAATTCCTTTAGTGGAGACACACTCAAAAGCACATGATTCCCCACTTGAACTCTAAATCTCGCCTTCTAACATCCGCAGATAGCTCCTCCGCCTACCTGGCGCCTAGCGATTCTGCCTAATCTCCGCCACTGCTCCACTATCCGTTGGACCCAATCTGACCCAAAACTGCATTTTCACCTACGGCATCCCAACAAAGTGGCGATCTACATTTCCGCCCATACAGAACCTCAAATGGCGCGGCCCGAACACTGGAGTGGTAGCTGTTGTTGTAGGCAAACTCATGAAAGTGCCAACCGATCCTCCCACTACCTTTCCACGACAAAATACATGACCTCAACATGTCCTCTAGTGTTTGAATGGTGCGTTCGGATTGCCCATCTGTCTGTGGGTGGAAAGCGGTACTAAACTTGAGTTTTGTGCCCAAAGCGCTTTGCAAGCTCTCCCAAAACTTGGAGACAAACTTAGCATCTCTGTCCGAAACTATCGTCTTGGGCACACCATGCAATCTCACTATCTCACGCACATAGACAGGTGCCAAATCACTCGCCGAATTCGTCGTACGAATAGGGATGAAGTGCGCGGATTTACTGAATCGATCCACCACTACCCAAATCGCATCCTTACCTCGCTGGCTACGAGGCAAGCCGACTACAAAGTCCATGGTAACATCATTCCATGGCCACTGTGGAACATCTAAAAGCTGCATTAGTCCCGCAGGGCGCTTATGCACAGCCTTCACTTGTTGGCAAATCCCGCAGGACGCCACATACTGCGCAACATCCACTTTCATTCTCTTCCACCAAAAACACTTTTTCAAATCCCGATACATCTTGGTCTCGCCAGGATGTATCGTGTACGGGGTACAATGAGCCTCTCTCAAAATATCATCCTTGACCTGAGCCTTTTGTGGCACGCAAAGACTAAACCGTAATGCGCCCGACTCATCAAGGCTGAAGTCCCCCGATTTTCCTTCATCGAGGCGCTTCCTCACTTTTAGAAGCAATCTATCGTGTTGTTGTGCTTTTTTCACCCGCTCGAATTGTCGATTCCAAGATCAACCGTGTCTCTACCCGTGGTTGTCTGCAAGCATAGCAATAGGAAATTCCCATCCGCTCAAAGTCAAGAACGAGACACCCTACAAAGGAGGGTGTCGCTTTGTGACTAAGGGCATCAGCAACCACATTTGCTTTACCTTGATGGTACTGGAGAGTGACATCATAGTCTTTAATCAGTTCCAACCACCTTCTTTGCCTCAAATTCAACTCTTTCTGAGTGAAGATGTACTTGAGGCTCTTATGGTCAGTGAAAATATCACAGGATTCTCCATACAAATAATGCCTCCAAATCTTTAGAGCGAAAACACCATGCCAGCTCTAAATCGTGAGTAGGGTAATTCGCTCATGTTTCTTTAATTGTCGCAAGCATACGCGATCACTTTGCTATCTTGCATGAGCACGCAACCCAAACCCACTCGCGATGCATCCGAGTAGACCGTGAAGCGCCTCCACGGCTCAGAAGAATGAGAACAGGAGTAGTTACCAACTTCTCTTTCAAAACATTGAAATCAAGGCCACATTCATCGTCCATTGGAATTTCACGCCTTCCGCGTGAGTTGAGACATTGGCTTAGCAATAATGGAGAAATCTTTCACAAAACGCCGATAATACCCAGCTAAGCCAAGAAAACTTCTCACCTCCTTAACATTGGATGGTCTCTTCTAGTCTACAATCAGAAATCTTGGTTGATCTACCGAAATGCCCTCCCGTTAATCACATGTCCCGAAAGCCAACTTCGTAAATCCAAAACTCGCACTTCTTCAACTTGGCAAAGAATTGATTTTTCTCGAGTCTCAAGCACAAGCCTCAAATGTCGCTTATGCTCTTCCTAAGTCTTGAATAAATCAAGATATCATCAATGAACACAACTACAAAGTCATCCAAATACTTGTGTAGCACTGCTCATTGTTTCCATAAAGACAAAGAAGGGCATTCGTTAGTCCAAAGGACATAACTTTATACTCATAGTGCCCATACCGTGGAGAAAGTCGTCTTTTCAATATCTTGCTCCTCACTCGACTGATTATACCCGATTGTAGATCAATTTTGGAAAACACCTTGGCTCCTTCAATTGATCAAACAAGTCCTCAATACGAGGCAACGGGTATTTATTCTTGATGGTCACCGATTAAGAGCACGATAATCTATGCACATGCGCCAACTCCCATCCTTCTTGTCAAGAATAGGACAGGGCTCCCCAAGGTGACACATCATGACGGATCAACCCTTTAGACAACAACTCATCCAATTGCTTCTTCAACTCTTCTTGGAGTGGTCGTATAACCTGGTATGGGGACATAGAGATAGGTCGAGTGCCGTGAACAAGTTCAATCCTAAACTCCACATCTCTTACGGTGGCATTCCTAAGCTCTTCAGAAATATGTCGGGTACTCACATACCACCGAATATCCTCAATGCGCAGAGGCGCACTCGATTTTCCACAAGTGATAGAAGTAACCCACACTTAAACATTCGTCGGCCAAAGAACAGCTGGCCAACACGAAAAGAGAACCCGAGATGCATTCCCCGAAGGAGCTTGCAAAGTGATTGTCCTCCGTAAACAGAAATCATCGCCGGTAGCGATGCAACACATCCATACCGAGGATAACATCAAAATTATCTATCGGAATAACCATGAGGTTAGCCACAAAATCTCGCCATCTATGGAGACTACGATCCAGACAAACCATAGAGCTAACAATAATACCCCGGAGAATTGATCAGAATCGACCGTGAAATTTGTTGCATACTCGCTTTTGCTTTTCTAGCAAACTCACTAGAAACAAAGGAATAAGTGGCACCGAGTCAAAAATAACGAGAGCACTGTATGAATCCACTAACAAAGTACCTCTCACAACGTCCCACGACTCGCAGACTCGAAGGCGGGCAATGTAAACTCCGGGCGACCGGGCAAGAAGAGCCCGATGCTCACTGTGACTATCGAAAAGGAGGCGGTGCAGCATATCAAGTGGAGTAACTGGGTAGGTGGCCGAATACCCGGTGGCGCCAGAAGGAGGGAGGCTGCGCAGAGCAGCCACCAACACCGGATCACCCCTAGATGAGGCATTCGATGACGCAGATACGGCTCCCACTTGATGATGCCGGAGGGATTCTCGACATACCTTCTCCATGTGGCCCATCCGCCACAAAGGTGTCGACACCCTCCGCCTAGGAACATTCAAGCACTCGGTGCTCACCACCACACTTAAAGCAAATCATGCCCTGCCCTGGGACAGGACGCAAAGCTGGTGGTGTAGGAGACGACGATGTCAAAGATTTAGACTTGGATGGCTGTGAAGAACGCCGACTCCACTTAGGCTTTAGAGCGGACCACCGAGATGACCCACCTCTCTCACTATAGCTCCTTTTTGGTCACCACCAGAAGCACTCGGACCACCAGAGGGTTGCGACCCTTTAGTGAGGTGCATCTCCATGTCCATTCCTCTGGCCTCCTGCTCAACCACGGACCTAAAGTCACGTGGTGCAGTAGCACCCATAACATGCCGATACTCGAATTGAGCCCCCATGAACCTTTGGCCTTCTCAAGGTCATTATTTGCGATCGACGATATGAAGCGGATCAAGTCGTTGAACCGCGCCTCGTACTCAGCTACTGTCATCTTTCCTTGCACAAGGGTCGACAGGGCAACCTCCATACTCTCCACAAAAGATTCTGGGTAGTACTCGCCTTGAACCGCCGACGAAGACCTCCTGTGGTCGGACCATGTCCTAGCCGAAAGGACTCCCTCCCACCAAATGTCCGCCTCGACCTTTCAACCGAAATGCCACAAAGCGAGCTCTAAGTCGTGAAGTCGCTCTAAGGCTTCAACCGCCTTCCCATATAACGCAACCAGTCATAGCTTGGACCGGCGTGCATCGCCCCGTCAAAGTATCCAACCGCAATGCCATCCATTCGCGAAGGCCCATTCTGGCTCCGACGCGACGGGATGGCAAATGACAAAGAATAGTACAACACAGCAGCGGTCAGCAGCGCTATCGTAATGAATGCACCTCCTCTATAAACTCCCGCAACAAGGTCAAGACCTTGCTCGAACCCCGCTTATAGACCTGCTCAGCAGACCCAACTTCCACGCCGTGCCTCCTGCTTGAACTTCTAGCGATGGCTCCGCTTGGACACGGCCACGACCACGGCCTCCACGGCCTCGGCTGCATCACGACCATGACCTCTACCTCTCAAGATCTCTCGCCACAATGTAGAAGGAATCACACAATCAACTTTAACAATACAAATCCACAACACAATTAGGGAAAACGATATGCAATGCAAATCCCAAACCCCATTCTCACCGTGCAAGCAAAGTGTGTCATGTTTTAGTTTCATAATTAACCTAGGTTATCAATTTATCCAAGACGGACCTAACGCCCGCCTCGATACCAATCAGAACACCCCGCCCTCCACAGGCCTAAGATGCTACCACCACACCTTACTAATTCAAAAGTGTTGCTAAATCAACTTTAGCAAAGACAACTCTTGTTCTTTTATAAGATTACCCACAGGGAGCAAACCACAAATCTCAGAAGATAAATGCACGCACAACTAGCTTCATATTTCACAAGCTATAGCATAAACAGAACCCTGTCTCGCAAGCAAGTTAAACCAAACAACGAGCCATCAAGATTAAACACTGGATTAAACATAAAGCCTCAGCGTATGACTAAACTATTATTTACATGTGCAGTGCCAAAAGTTCTATCCCCATTCCATGCATGTCGTCGTCATTCACCTAAAAACAATGACAAAGCAAGGGTGAGTCCGAGACTCAAGAAGCACACGATAAAACAAGAACACCACTTTAGCAATTCAAACAGCTTTCACGAATCGTAAGCTGAAAATTAAGTCTCAGAATCAGATATTGTAAATCTATCCTATGTCCAGAAGGATCGCGAAGGCTACGATAGCGAAAACAAAACTTTTCTACCAAGCACACAAGAACATCATGCTTAAGGAGGATCATGGATCGTTACCACTAGACGCCAGCAGCAGCAATGAAGAAGAGTTGGAGAAGCCGATCCAACCACGCCGCCGAGGTAGTAGTGGAAGTAGTCGATCGTCCCGAACCGATCGCTCCTCCACGCCGATCAACCGCACCACGAGCGCATCCGATCCGTAGGTTGTTGATGCCGATCAACGCCGCAACCAGCAGCTGCCTCCACCGTATCCACACGTCCGGGTTTGGAACGCCGATCGCGAGTGTACCAAAGACTCGCGAGCGGCTAGGGTTTGGCTCGAGGTGGCGGCTACGGATTAGCTCGGGATTATCGATGCATTCCCTCAGCCCTCGCCTCCATATATAGACCTTCACTTGGGCCTCGTGGACCGAGGCCCAATAGGAGTCTATCCGATCTCTATCCGAATTGAGCCCATATCCGAATCACATTGAATTAGTGTTCCAACCCGCTAAGTGTGCGACCAGAGGTTCACGATACTTGGTCGCGACCGTAAACACCTTTCCGTCACCGTGTTAATAGCGGCCTCTAGTAAGACATATTAACCCCAAAGTATACGTGAAGATCATATCTACCGAACTCGTAATGTTCTCATGTACTAATCCTTTGCCTCACGATATAGATTAAGCTCAAGGCAAGACCCGTGTCATCCTCTTAATAGCTCAATCACTCTCTCGATTCCGTGATGGTTTATAAACTCGTGATTGACTCCTCAATCACCTTGGCATGGCCATGCACTTTCATAATCCATTACATCGAGGGGCCCAGATATCTCTCCCATAAGGAGGGGCAAATTCTATCTTGATCATTCACATCCCACTACATGTTTCATGGCAAACCCAAAGACTACTTTTATGACTACCCGCCACACGGAGTAGTGTTTAGTAGTCCCAAAGTAAGCTACTACGCATGCCGGGAACCATGATGATCTCAAGTCTAAGGATTCCACATAAACACTACTTGAGACCAACCGATGACACATGGAATCTCTCGCAGTGTCTCATGGCGGGTCTATCCAACATATGTTCACTAACACATGTCCATATTATTGATTTGGTATCTCCATACCATGATCCATGAGACATGATCATCAATCAATACATATGCCGATCTTTGAATCATATTTGTTCCTCATATGAAATATAATCGTGGATCATTTAGAAATAGCAACATTTTGGCATTAAGAGTCTCATGAATAAGTCACATACTCATTGATCAATAATGATAATGTCTATTTCAAGGAACAAAGCAATGTATCATAAACATAGTATGTGATATATTCAACATCTCCATGTTGCCTCTAGGGCATATCACCAACAGCCTCCCACTTGCACTAGAGTCAACCATGTAGGTATCTAATACCCATTGCCCTAGTGTGAGCCTCATGCTTTGGTCGGGAAGCGGCTTTGTCAACGGATCCGCAATGTTCAAACCGTGTGTACTTTGCATATCTTAACATCGCCTCTCCACAATCTCGCTGATGAGATGAAATCGTCAGAGAATGTGCTTGGACTTACGGTGCGATCTAGGCTCCTTGGTTTGCGAATGGCTCCACCGTTGTCACAAGAGAGGTCCATTGGGTGGAGGCACTAGCCATCACACCAAGCTCGTAAACAAATTTCTTGATCCAAACAAATTTCTTTAGCGACTTTCGTAGTCGCTATGTACTGGGCTCATTGTAGAATCAAGAACCGCCTCTTGCTTGAACTCTTCCACCACCGCACCGCCATTCGTGTAACACAAATCCAGATTGCGATCTAAAATCATCTTTGTCGGCTTGGAAGCTAGCATCGGTGTAACCATTTACAACGAGCTCTTCCTCACCCCATAGACGAGGAACACATCTTTAGTTCTTCTCAAGTACTTCAAGATGTTCTTTACTGGTAATCCAAAGACTTTCACCGATCCGACCGGTATCTACTTGTAGCACTTAAAGCATACGAGACATCCGGACGTGTACAAAGCATGGCATACATAATTGATCCAATAGTCAAGCATATGGAATCGCATTCATTTTATCCCGCTCATCGTGTGTACTAGGACACCGATTCTTGCTAAGATTCATACCATGTGACATAGGTAGGAAGCCTTTCTTGAATCTCGCATGTTGAACCTTTTCAACACCTTGTCAATGTAACGTATCTTGGCTTAATCCAATCACCTTTTGATCTATCTCTATAGATCTTGATGCTCAGAATATATGCCGCCTCCTAAGTCTTTCATAGAGAAACTATTTTTCAATGAAGACTTAATGATTCGAGCATAGGAATGTCATTTCCGATCAATAATATGTCATCCACATATAAGACCGTAAACACGAGTGCGCCCCACTAGCCTTTTGTAAACACAAGGCTCTTCTTCATTCTTGATGAAACCAAACCCTTTGATTACTTCATCAAAACGAATGTTCCAACTCCGAGATGCCCGCTTAATCCATAAATGGATCTTTGCAGCTTGTATATCTTTCTAGTCGATTGCGGATCGACAAAACCTCGTGGGTCGTGTCATGTACACATCCTCACTCGATTTCCATTAAGGAAAGTGTTTTGACATCCATTTGCCATATTTCATAGTCGAAATAAGCAAAGAATCGCTAGAATGATCCGAATAGACTTTAGCATTGCGACGGGTAAAAGTTTCATCATAATCAACACCTCGAATTTGTTTGAAACCTTTGGCCACCAATCGCGCTTTATAGATGTGAACATTTCCATCTATGTCTATCTTTTCTTGAAAACCCATTTGCACTCAATGGTTTTAACACCATCGTGGATCAACCAAGTTCCAAACTTGATTACCGTGCATGGATTCAATTTCGATCTCATGGCTTCAAGCCATTTCTCGTAGTCCGTCCCACCATCGCTTCTTCATAGGTCTTAGGTTCATCGTTGTTCAACAACAATATATCCCGTTGTTGAGTAGTCAAGAACATGTACCTCTCGTGTACACGACGTGACCTCTCGACCTACGTGGTGCCGTGTGTCCACAATAAAGTTCTTCAACAGCTTGTTCATCCTGCTGTGGTTCTCAGAGAGCTGAAACGCTTTGTGTGTTTCTAATTTCTTCAAGTTGCACCATGCTCCCACTATCCCTTCTTGAGAGAAACTCTTTCTAAGAAGACACCATGCCTAGGCGACAAACACTTTGCCTTCTTCTTGATTATAGAAGTAATATCCTTTTGTTTCCTTAGGATACCCGATAAAGAAGCATTTATCGATTTAGGACCGAGCTTATCGATTGTAAACGTTTTACATAAGTCTCACATCCCCAAATCTTAAGAAAAGACAAGCTAGGACGTTGTCCCGTCCACATCTCATATGGTGTCTTTTCACCGATTTTGATGGAACTCGCTTAGTGTGAAAGCGGTACGCTTCAAGAGCTGCACTTCAAAAGACAACGGAAGATCACCGTGGCTCATCATGGAGCGCACCATATCTAATAAGGTGTGATTTCTCCGCTCGATACCCCATTCCATTGAGGTGTTCCAAGTGAGTCAATTGTGGAACAATTCCACAATCCTTCGATGATTACGAAACTCATGGCTCAAATACTCGCCTCCACGATCGATCGTAGAAACTTGATTGTCTTGCCTAAATGATTTTGCACTTCATTTTGGAATTCTTTGAACTTTTCAAAGGATTCGACTTATGTTTCATCGTGTAGATATATCCATATCTACTAAAGTCATCAAGAAAGTTATGAAGCATCGAAACCACCTCTGGTCGTTGAGCTCATTGGTCCACATACATCGTAATGTACGAGTGCCAATAAGTCACTTGCCCGCTCACCTTGACCGGTGAAAGGTGCTTTTGTCATCTTGCCGTGTAAACAAGATTCGCATGTCTCAATGATTCAAAATCAAATGATTGCAGAATACCATCTCTATGGAGCTTCTCCATGCTTTCTCATTTATGTGACCCAAGCGACAAAGTGCAAATAAACGTGATTCAAATCATTTGATCGTTGCCTCTTTGTATTAATGTTATAGACCGATGACTCTTCAAGAGTAAGAACATATAACCCATTCACCAATGGAGTATGACAATAGAACATATCTTTGAAATAAAGAGAACAACCATTGTTCACGATCTAAAGTCATAACCTTCGCTTGTAAACATGAAGCGTAAATAATGTTCTTGGAAAGAGATGGAACACAATAACAATTATTCAATTCCAAAACTAATCCTCAAGGTAAAGACAATGGCATGGTGCCAACACCACCGCAGAGAACTTTTGCTCCATTGCCAACGCCAAGATCCACTTCGCCCCTCCTCAAACTTCTACTTCTTCTTAGCCCCTGCAACGATTTGCAAATGTGAGCAACCGATCCGGTATCAAATACCCAAGAATCAGAGATGAAGTAGCAAGATTGATTTCTATAACATTTATACCGGAGCGGAAGTCGATTCTCTTTTTCTCAAGATCCTCCAAGTACTTTGGGCGCTCCTTTTCCAATGTCCCGATTGCTTACAAGAGTAGCAATCGCATCGTGAGCAGGCCCTTCTTGACTTGCTTGGCCTTAGAACCGCCGCGATCTCATTGGGAGCTAACTTTCTTTGACCGCGCTTTTCTTTACATAGGGCTTGCCCTTGCCTTTCTCGCATCATCATCACATGATGGCTGCTTTTCTTAATGCTTTCCTCGGCTGATTTTAGCATCCCATGCAACTCACCAAGGTCTTGTCCATGTTGTTCATGTGATAGTTCGTAATGAATGGCTCAAAGCTCGAGGGAGCGATCAAGAATCACATCGTAGCCAACTTTGGCTAAGGGGAAAACCAAGCTTTTCCGGACTCTCAATGTAGCCAATCATCTTAATCACATGAGGGTCGACGGATTCCTTCTCGCAAGCCTCGCACGCAAACAAGGACTTTGAAGTGTTGAACCTCTCACCCTTGCTTGGTTCTCAAACATACCACGCAACCCCACAATGATATTGTAGGCATCTGTTCTCATATTGCTTCAAGCTCAAGACATTGTGGCAAGCATGAGACACTCACATCAAGGTAATCATTCGCTTGCTTCTCATAAGCTTTCCGCAGCAGCCACAGTAGCATTATCGTGCAAGTCATCGATAAGGAGACTCAAGGACATGCTCCTTGCGCTCTTGCTTGAGAACAATTCTCAAGTTGCGATACCAATCCAAAAGTTCGCTCCATTGAGTTTTCTTTCTCAAGAATAGATCGCAAATTAAAAGAACTGGATGCGCATTAGTTGACATGATCTACAACAAAGAATACGCAAAGTTTAGCACTATGTTTATGTTCATCTTTATTAAACTATTTAACAAAAGACTCCCACTATGTGTTTTGCAACAAAACTCCCTCTAAGTTACATAGTGGGTCAAGATCCTCATTTCATTAGTTCCTAGTGAGCTTTGGCATCACGGCTAGAAGTGATGAGGACATCACTTCTTCGGATATACACAACACTCCTCCACTTGATATTCAAGGACCAATCACTAGAGCTCGCACCGACAATTGAATTTACATGTGAGCTCGCTCCTAAGTACTTCTTTTTGTTCATTTGAGAATCGATTACTACCTAATGATTTAATTATGATTAGGAACCATGGAGAGGATCAAGAAGTACTTGGAGAAGGGCTACGAGGCGCACGAGTCCAGCAAGGGTGGTCGAATCATGTTGGATGTCCAACTCAAGCCCACTTCGAATCCAATTCGGAGTCCAGGACCAGGTCGCACTAAAACGGACGCCCAGATCGCATCCGACTCCGTTTTGACGTTCCACATATGTATGGAAAGCTGAGAAGATAAGCTTTCCAATGGCTCTGGTCTCATATCAAAATTCCTTCTGAGTCAACGGGAATCGTCGAAACAAGTGGACGTCCAGAATCTGTCAGGGTGCTGTGACACCGCCTTTTGGGCCGCTCGCTTTGTATCGTGTTGGAGTCCATTAGGACGCGCCCAGGGTTTTGCACGCCTTACTCCTTTATATACAGCCGCCACCCCACCATTAGGGTTGGGTTTTGCTTAGATTAATTCTGTCTTTGAACAGTTTCGCCACATCGGTTTGTGAGACCCCAATTTTCGAAAGTGCTTCATCAATATATCTGCAATTTGGTTGTGTTCTTCCTTGTTCTTGCTTGTGTTCTTCGATTCGCAGGCGAGGATTAGCCTTCTTGGCAAGGTCAACCGGGCAGCGCACGGTTGATAACCTGAGGAGACGTGGTGCTGCGATTGCGGGTTCGGGACGTGTTGTTCGGAAGTCGGATCGATTTGTGTCGCGACTCCACCAAATCGAATTTATCCAACCTGTTGGAAGATCGGGACCCTGCTCCCATCAAGTGGTAATCGAGCTTCGTGTTCCTCCGTGTTCGAGTTACCCTCCTTTGTTATTTTCGGTTTCGCCCTAGAGTCCAAGAAAAGCCCTACAAAAAAATTGTAGTCATAGGTTGTTTCCTGTCCTAGATCTCGTTTAGCCTTTGCACAAGTTGATTCCAGAGTCCGTAGTGTTGAGTTTGTGTCCTTAGTCGAGTTGTGTTGCTGGTTTAGATCGTGTTTTGTTCGAGTTGTATTCCTTCCGCTACCACCCTTCAAACCCTAGCCGTCACCCATCGCGTTTTCCACCCTCTGTTTTTGTTTTTCCCACCCATATCCCACCCTTTGTTAACCCTCTGTTGCCATCCATCACGCCTCGTGATCACATCGAATCATCCCCACCTTTCCCGAGCTTCCGCCACCAGATTCCACAAATTCCTCCACCCGATCTTCGTTTTCACCCCACAAAGAACTATAACTTGGAGGTCCATCTTCAAACGACCATAACTTTTGCATACGGACTCAAATCGCTTGCTTTTTTTTTGAAATTGGGTGAAATTAAATTTACATCCGAATCTCCCAACTTCGTCGGGTTCGACGAATTTATTTTCCCAAAATTCGGCCAGTGATTGGTCCTTGAATATCAAGTGGAGGAGTGTTGTGTATATCCGAAGAAGTGATGTCCAACTCAAGCCCACTTCGAATCCAATTCGGAGTCCAGGACCAGGCCGCACTAAAACGGACGCCCAGATCGCATCCGGACTCGCTTTGGACGTTCCATATGTATGGAAAGCTGAGAAGATAAGCTTCCAATGGCTCTGGTCTCATATCAAAATTCCTTCTGAGTCAACGGGAATCGTCGAAACAAGTGGACGTCCAGAATCTGTCAGGGTGCTGTGACACCGCCTTTTGGGCCGCTCGCTTTGTATCGTGTTGGAGTCCATTAGGACGCGCCCAGGGTTTTGCACGCCTTACTCCTTTATATACAGCCGCTACCCCACCATTAGGGTTGGGTTTTGCTTAGATTAATTCTATCTTTGAACAGTTTCGCCATCGGTTTGTGAGACCCCAATTTTCGAAAGTGCTTCATCAATATATCTGCAATTTGGTTGTGTTCTTCCTTGTTCTTGCTTGTGTTCTTCGATTCGCAGCGAGGATTAGCCTTCTTGGCAAGGTCAACCGGCAGCGCACAGTTGATAACCCGAGGAGACGTGGTGCTGCGATTGCGGGTTCGGACGTGTTGTTCGGAAGCGGATCTATTTGTGTCGCGACTCCACCAAATCGAATTTATCCAACCTGTTGGAAGATCGGACCCGCTCCCATCAAGAAGACTAGTGACATGGGTAAGCAACACCTTGCTAATCACATCCCTATGTGACTCTTGCTTGTTGGGTGACATCAATATGTCCCGCCCCAACCTATGCCCCAAGGTCCAAAACTGCTTTGATAACCTTGTTAAGTAAACCAAGATTATGCATGTGGATGTCCGACATCCACCCTATTAGATCAAGATAGTTGATGGTACCGCTTAAGCGCACCTACCAAACAATGATCATGATTCTTATAGGCGCAAGAATTGGAAGGGCATCAAAACAAATTCTTAATTTTTCTTGAGAGAAGCTATTCTATCATGAAAAACTAACCCTTAGTTGGTATGGCATGAAAGAATAGTATGACAAGAAATAAATATCACATGCATATAATCACATTATACTGTGAATGGTATGGCATTTTGTATCGTAGTGGTCGCCATCGCCATGGTTCTACGGTGATATTCTTCGCCACACTTCTTGTCCTCTTTGTCATCATGCTTGAAGCCTCCATAGCAAAGAACTAAACTATTACAACTAATAGGTAGCAAATGAATTACATGAGGAGCTCAAGCATCACAAGTCGACACGCAGTCGTTATACAATTAAAGAACAACCTCAACCCTACTGTGATTAATACGACACACAGTCGCCAAACACACATGCATCACATATGCATCTATGCCATACCATTCACATCATTCCCTGCAAAACAAGTTAGCGAGAACATATTCTACCGCCCGACATGAATGTGTTTCTATAACAATCTATGCGTATCGCGAACGGCGGTCCTACCGGCCTGGTCAATGAGGGGGTCGAGGGGAGCCGCTCATGGGTTTCAGTGGCCAATCAAATCAACCCAAACCGAGCCATTCAAAATGTCTCAATTTTCATTAGATCAATCACATCAATCATCGCGATCGGTATGCTTGAGGAGACCGCAACACAAGACCTCGATCCGTTGTCTCAATCTACCGATTGTGCGCGAGCTAGCCCCGATGGTGTTACCAAATTTAGGGGCAAGTCGCAGCGACATCAAAGAAGGAGCACGAACTAATCTTTTGGCCACATGATGCTATCAACTCATACATATTCCAACCCTTATGACCGATTGATCTAGTCCGTAATAGATCCAATCTATTACAACCGCATATCAACATATGCACCGATCCGATCGCAAACTAAGCAAGATGGCTCGATACCACTAAAGGATAGCGCGAAGGCTACGATAGCGTAAAACAAAACTTTTCTACCGCACACAAGAACATCATGCTTAAGGAGGATCATGGATCGTTACCACTAGACGCCAGCCAGCAATGAAGAAGAGTTGGAGAAGCCGATCCAACCACGCGCCGAGGTAGTAGTGGAAGTAGTCGATCGTCCCAACCGATCGCTCCTCCACGCGATCAACCGCACCACGAGCGATCCGATCCAGAGGTTGTTGATGCCGATCAACGCCGCAACCAGCAGCGCTCCACGGTATCCACACGTCCGGAATTTGAACGCCGATCGCGAGTGTACCAAAGACTCATGAGCGGCTAGGGTTTGGCTCGAGGTGGCGGCTACGGATTAGCTCGGGATTATCGATGCATTCCCTCACCCTCGCTCCATATATATAGACCTCCTCACTTGGGCCTCGTGGATCGAGGCCCAATAGGAGTCTATCCGGATCTCTATCCGACTGAGCCCATATCCCAATCACATTCGAATTAGTGTTCCAACCCGCTAAGTGTGCGACCAGAGGTTCACGATACTTGGTCGCGACCCGAAACACCTTTCCGGTCACCGTGTTAATAGCGGCCTCTAGTAAGACATATTAACCCCAAAGTATACGTAAAGATCATATCTACCAACTCAGAATGTTCTCATGTACTAATCCTTTGCCTCACGATATAGATTAAGCTCAAGGCAAGACCGTGTCATCCTCTTAATAGCTCAATCACTCTCTCGATTCCGTGATGGTTTATAAACTCGTGATTGACCTCAATCACCTTGGCATGGCCATGCACTTTCATAATCCATTACATCGAGGGGCCCAGATATCTCTCCCATAAGGAGGGGCAAATTCTATCTTGATCATTCACATCCCACTACATGTTTCATGGCAAACCCAAAGACTACTTTTATGACTACCCGCCACGAGTAGTGTTTAGTAGTCCCAAAGTAAGCTACTACGCATGTCGGGAACCATGATGATCTCAAGTCTAAGGATTCCACATAAACACTACTTGAGACCAACCGATGACACATGGAATCTCTCGCAGTTGTCTCATGGCGGTCTATCCAACATATGTTCACTAACACATGTCCATATTATTGATTTGGTATTCCATACCATGATCCATGAGACATGATCATCAATCAATACATATGTCGATCTTTGAATCATATTTGTTCCTCATATGAAATATAATCGTGATCATTTAGAAATAGCAACATTTTGGCATTAAGAGTCTCATGAATAAGTCACATACTCATTGATCAATAATGATAATGTCTATTTCAAGGAACAAAGCAATGTATCATAAACATAGTATGTGATATATTCAACATCTCCATGTTGCCTTTAGGGCATATCACCAACAATCCACATAATCAGAATTCAATTCTATGTCTCAGAACTGTAAATCAATGTCAGAATCAGAACTGTAAGTCAATGTCAGAATCAGAAATCAGAATCACAACTGCTTGTAATCAGATTACTTTCTCTCACTACTTCTGTGTAATGCAATATCATGCAATGCATCTGTATGCTCAGAATCAGAATCATAATAGTCTCAGAATCAGATCACTTTCTCTCTCACTTTCATGCAATACAATATCATACAATGCATCCAGATGCTCAGAATCGTAGCTTATACCCAGATAGCGAAGGGTCCACCCGTCGATGGACCACTCATTCACCTCGTCCTCTTTCATACGAGGTCAACCTCCACTCCCGTGGAGTGCCTACCTCTGAGGTCTTATTCAAGAGCACCAACTAGTCATATGACTTTCTCACCGACCTAGCTCTTATGCATTTGCATGTTGCAATATGCTTCAAATATGATTGTCTAATCACAACGATACTCATCGTGGTATGATTAGCACAATTCATATACGCCATCTCATAAATATTGTAAATCATGGCATAGAAGCACGAATAACAATCATTCGCCTAAAACAACGACAAAGCAAGGGTGAGTCCGAGACTCAAGAAGCACACGATAAAACAAGAACACCACTTTAGCAATTCAAACAGTTTCACGAATCGTAAGTCAGTAAATTAAGTCTCAGAATCGTATATTGTAGATCTATCCTATGTCTCGCATTAATCAGAATTCAATTCTATGTCTCAGAATCAGAATCAATGATGTAACGGTAAATCAGAAGTCAATGTCAGAATCAGAAATCAGAATCACAACTGCTTGTAATCAGATTACTTTCTCTGTCACTTCGTGCAATGCAATATCATGCAATGCATCTGTATGCTCAGAATCAGAATCACAACATCAGAATCGATCACTTTCTGTCACTTTCATGCAATGCAATATCATACAATGCATCTGATGCTCAGAATCGTAGCTTATACCAGATAGCGAAGGGTCCACCGCCGATGGACCACTCATTCGCCTCGTCCTCTTTCATACGAGGTCAACCTCCACTCCCGTGGAGTGCCTACCTCTAGGTCTTATTCAAGAGCACTCAAACTAGTCATATGACTTTCTCACCGACCTGGCTCTTATGCATTTGCATGATGCAATATGCCTCAAATATGAATGTCTAATCAAAAACGATACTCATCAGGGTATGATTAGCACAATTCATATACGTCATCTCATAAATATTGTAAATCATGGCATAGAAGCACGAATAACAATCATTCGCCATATATTATCGTTCTACCATGCACTTGCTCGTTAACCTAGCGACGGTGCGTGGACGGCACTGCACTCGAACCGCCACCGAACAAGCATTAACTATTTTAATTCATCACTCAAGCAATACATTCAAGTATGAGCAAATGACATCGCTCTAACACCCAATTCGACATAACCCATTCCTGTCCCACCGGGCAACCTCTCACTGACCCGATGTTTAACCAGTCTGTAAAATCAGCGATCTCATTATTTATACTCGCCAAACGATTTCTATACACTTAGCTCATTTTAGTCGATTATACTGTTTAACCTCAAATTATGCTCTCCTCCTCCCTCTTTTGCTACGGATCGACCAGATCTACAGTGGCAATATCGATTTCACTGCTCAGCATTCATGCTAGTAATGATAATTAAATATTCACATGCATCAATTCTAATTATCGGTATACTAACATATGCCCGACTCGCAAACAAGCATGGAGAAAGATTTTCGAGCGTAGCACCGCCCCGACCGATCGGATCGAGGCACTAACTCCTTTCTTGGTCGGATCCGATGATCTAGCCATGATCAGATTTCATTTTCTTTCCTCTCTCTCTTTCTTCCCTTTTTTCCTTCTCGCCTTTTTTCCTCGACGGCCCCCGGCCTTCTCCTTTTCTTTTCTTTCTTTTTCCCTTCCAGCCGGCGCTCTCTTCTTTTCTTCTCTTCACGCCAGCTCCCTTCCTTCTTTCTTCTTTTTTTTCTTCTCCGTCGGTTCTCCTCCCTCCACCTCACTCCTACTCCCGAGCGCCTCCTGCGACTTCCTCCTCCCGGCCAAAGCGGGGAGCGACGACGGCGGCGGCCATAGGGCGGCGAACGGCGGGAGTCGAGGGCCGACGGCAGCCGAGGGCGGCGACGACGACGAGCTAAGGCGGCGACGCCGACGAGGTGAAGCAATGGCGCGGCAGCCCCTCCTCACTCCCTCACCGGCCGGCCCCTTGTTTCCCCTCACGGCCAGCTCCCGGCTCTCCCTTGCCCCTGCGGCGCGAGCCGGCAGAGCAGCAGGAGCGGCGGCGCTACTGGGTCAGTAATATCCCGAACGCCGATACGGTGTAAGATTTTAAATCAATCGCGAATCGCCGGTTTTCTGCTAATCGGGAATGGAAAAATAAAATTTGTAGAACATTATAAAATGAATAAAATATAATAAAATTATTTTTAATTTCAGATTAGGTCTGCGAGGGAGGGGCACCGCCCTTGGGCCAAGGCCCAAGGGGTGCGCCCCACCCCCAACCGCACCCCCACCCCTTTAACCCTAGGGCCCCTCCCACCCCTTTTGCAGCCACCACCCCTGCCTCCACCCCCTGGCGCAGCCTCTCCCGCATCACCCTCCCACAAGTTGCTGCCCTTGGAGAAGGAGAAGAAGGAGAAGGAAAAGAAGGAGAAGGAGAAGAAGGAAGAAGAAGGAAGGAGAAGAAGAAGAGGAGGAAATTTTGGGGAATTTCTTCAGATTGGTAATTTTTCCTCATCCCAAACCCTTTGTTCTTAGGAATAATTAGGGTTCTTGGCACGAATTTTGACGGGAGATTAGAGATTAATTGCCCGATTAGAGTTTAATCGCGGGCTGATTTTAGATCTATTCAGCAGCGCGGCTTGCCTCATGTTTCGATCTTGGAAACGAATTTTCCTGCGGGTCTTCCCAAAAGTAAAGTTGTAGGGACTTCCATATGTATCTCCTGTATTTTTTCAAATTTTTCTACTGTGGGATCTGGGAGATACGGAGTCGGCATTACCGCTGTCTGGCAGGCGGACGGATTGTTACAGTCCGACTGTAATACGGGTTTTAAAAATAGAAGATGAATTTTCTGGTTAGGTCCGTAATTCGAAAGTTGTAGATAATTCAGAGTTCTAGTTGATGTATAATTTCCAGAATTTTAGGCCTCTGTGCTGTTGTGGGCACGCTGCTTGAACACGGCTGCCCAATCTGCCAGAGCAGAGTTCTTCCTCTATTTTGGGCATTAATTTTCATCTAGTTGTAATCCGAATAAAAATAGGAGTTCTACATGAAAATTGTAGGCTTTTAAGTCATGAATCCATAGAAGTATCGTTTTCTGTATTTGGATCATAATTTTAAAGTTACAAATTGTGAAGCAGCGCTGCTGCAGAAGGGTTCCTGCTGTTTTTCTGAGCGGAGTAGGGTTTGAGCGGTTCGGGTTTAGCGACGCTTATAATTATTTTTGTCAGGTTTGTATGCTCTGTCTTGGTGCTGAGAGATGTCTTTTGGACAGGTGGTCTTGTCCCCGATCGTTTTGATTGTTTTGCTTCGCTTCGTCGGTTTGAGGCAAGTAAACGAAGCGGTGGTTGCTACCGCTTAACCCGTTATTCTTATTACATTCAGTTTACATTATTATCGTAATTTGATACAATTGCCATGATTGCATGATATTTTAATTGTGTAATTCTTGCTTAATGTTATAATGTTGATCATGAAATTAGCATGTGGTGGATGTGGATATGTTGTGAGCATGATAATGCTCCTTGCGGATGAATTAATGTGATTAATGAACTATCACATCATTCATATCACCATGTCATATCATGTCCTTTGTATGTGGATGTCGCCGCTTATAGCCGCGACCGCACTCTGCACAAGGTCGATATTGTCGAATACGACGCACCTCTTCGCCCGCGGGAAGCATTCGTATATTGCCGAAATACGATGCATTGCACTTCCTGCCCTGGCAAGAGTAATGTGGAGCATAGCATGAGCATTCATATGCATTGCATTGTGGAATGATCATTTGCATACATATGCAATCTAATGTGGTGAAGTTATTTTGTGGAATGTACAACTTTATAGTTGTAATGTGGAATTGGTTCTTGTGAGCTATTGACTAATGAAGGTTGTGGTTGTGATCTTGAAATGTGGTTCGCCTCTTGTGTGATTGTGATGGTGGCCTAAACTCCTTTCTCTTACTTTACTTGTTTATAGTAATTGTGGATATGAGAAGTAATATAGTATTGAAGTAAGACATACATATGTTTTATTGCCTTTGGTAGTGGTAGTGGTTGAGGATTTAAAGTAGTCAATCATGATTTAATTGTTAATGTTTTACCGTCATTGATAGTGAATTGAGGTCGAGAATATATACGTTGTTAATTGTGTAAGATTAAATGTTGTTGATTAATCTATTGTGGTTTGTGGAGGAATAAATGTTCCTTTGCATTTAATACGGATAAAATGATTGCATTCATATGCTAGTAAAATCTGAAATTTTAGAGGTATCATTAATGAAAGTTTATGGTGATTTAATATATATGTACATAAATTGTAATTGTGGATGTATGGAATTATAATGATGATGTTTAAATTGCTTGTAGTTTGAATAACTTGTTAAACAGCTTGCTTGTCGAGATTTTATCTCACTCTTGCTTCCCTCCCCACTGTGGACTTTATGCATGCATTGGGAAGGGTAGAGCGCACCAAGACCGATGCACTTGGTCTTTAATCCTAATGTTGGAATAAAGTAGAAGAATTTTAGTTCTTTGCTTAGTTATCTTATTGTTGAATTGTTTCACCTTATTAATGTTATTTCGGAACCGTTCATTTGGTTATTACATGTAAGTTGATCATGAATATTAAATTGTTCTTATTATTCTGTTATTTTTTCTAGTTGTTTATGCTTCCGCTTGTATTATCTAGATTATTTAATTGATGCCAGTTTATGTTATCTTGTAAATTGGCTAAGTTGTAGAGTAGTTTTAGTAGCGCCCTGGGCATTGTGGGTCCTGGGTGTTACAGCTTGGTATCGAGCGGGCTTTAGGTCCGTGGTAATTAAATTATTAAATTGACACACCGGTGCACATGAGGATGGGATGGGTAAGCATTGCATTTATGCTTTTGACATGTTGTATTGATGATTTACATTATGATATAATCTTGTATGGTTATGATTTGCTCCTATGATCGTTATGAGTAAGGATAGTCAATGATAAGATGTAGATGTTGTTTGTGCTGCCTTGGCTTTGCCAGATTATATCATTGTTTGCAGAATGGGGATAGCAATGTAGTTACCTCAGGTAACTTAAATGCAAATGTTGTGAGTGAATTTCTTAGAAAAGTTGTTATCTTCCTTGTTGATTCTCGCCGACTCTTGGCCTATTGCGCTTAATGAATTTCTTTGAGTTTGTGGTTCTTGCAGTTGAGGGTATGCAATTGGTCTCACTGCTCCTTGAAGCGCTATTGTTTCTTCGGGACTAATGACATATTTTTGCTACCGTGCTTATTGTTGATTTGCAAGGTTGGTCCTTCGTGGGAGTTTTGTCTTGTTGTGAATCATGACTTATTGGTTCGCTTGGTATTTTCTTTTATAAATGCAAGTTTTGAGTTGCAAAACTCATTAAAATGTGAAAGTCTTGGATCTATGTTTTCTTTTAGATTATTTCGAGTGTTGAAGTTTATTTTTCATCTCTTTTCCAAAAGATAGTGTTAAACCTTTTATAGTGTTTTGCTATGCTTAAGTGGAAGGTGGTAATCATATAAATTAATTTATAAGGTATGAATTATCATGTTGAGATGTTAGTGTGGTGCATAATTAATTTTAATTAGCATCCTTGGAGGTGTAGTTTAATAATTTGTTATTGCCTTGTAATAGTTTCTTGAAGAACTATGATTAAGAATTTGTCTATTTATGATTAGAACTCATGGAGTTATTGAGGAGTGTGCAAAAGAATTGCAATGATTATTATGATTGTTTAAATTTCTATCATGTTGGGTGAATTGAAGTACTATTGTCTTTAGTAATTAATCTGACCATTTAGAATGATTAAGTAAGGAGGACCTTTAATCTGTCATTTATTTAGATACTTCATGAGCATGTTCAATTGCTAGATTCATCTATCTTTCACCATGCTAAATTGTTGAAATATGTATAAAGAAATAGATGAAGGTTGATGTATTAACTTGTAGAATCTTGTCTTACAAATATGGTATTATTGAAGATTAAAGTTATTTCGTTCTAATTTCTGAACGTAAGGAGAAATATTGAATATAAGTTCATGATTGTTTTATGATTGCAAATAGAGTTAGATCATGAATGTTGTTATGATAAAATAATAATCAACTATTGCTAGTAATGACTAGAGTACAATCAATTTGTGCTAAATTAGAGTTGAGCATCAATAAGAATTGAATATATGAAATTTAATGAGAGATTTATACTAGCATGTTTTGTGAGATTGCCATGTTCTAGCATCATCTTGTTTAAGAGCTTTGTTTTAATATGGTGGCTTATGCACTAGGATTTCCTAGATTAAATAGTCGCAATCTTTTTTTAGATAATAGAAACATGATGAATTGAATTCTTGTGTTTCTTTTGGAATAGTTTATGAAGGGATTTGAGGATATGATGATGCTTGTTAAGAATGTATTATTCTGATGTTAGCATGATGGTCAGTATGTGGTTGTGATGATAATGTTGAATGTTCTATAAATAAAAGAATTTGATAACTTCCATGATACTATTTAAATCAAAAGTTTTGATATTTGCGTGCGCGATCTTTTGATCTCATGACATATGTGGTAGCTGAAATTGTTTTAAGCAAAGTGTCACGTTGAGAGCTTTTATTAGTTCTTAAAGGGTTAATGTGTTGCAGTCTTCAATTCTCTTGGTTGGAATTGTTGAGGTGATACCGTAATCAAAGAAAGTTGTTCTCTTTGTTAAAAGAAAAGTTTGGTAAAAGTATTGGAGGTTGAAGTCAAGTTGTGTATTTCTTTTGAGGTGTGTTTGACTTCTTATTCTCGCCGCATAAGAGTTACTTGAGCTCAAATGGCAATATATTCGCCGCATAAGAGCTTCGTGAGCTCGAATGGCAAAATTGTATTCTTACTTGTTGAGATTTGGTTTTTCTTCTTGAGGAGGCATGTGCCTTCAGCTGTGATCTTATCTTTTGCTATCCAAGATTTATTGCTTTTTCTTTTGGTCTTGTGTTTATTGCAGATGGTAACATCTTCCTTTGTGCTGGAATTTACTTCTTTTTGCCTCTCCAAGAAAGGGGTATTGGGTTGCAAAGTCTTTTAAGAGGTGTTTGGCATCTAGTTGGTGTGTTGGGCGATGATTTGGAAATCCTTGGTTCAAGGAAGTTAATTTTCCCAAAGGGAATGGATTGGAAAATTAAAATATGTCGAGCAAGAATATGGTCACTTGATTCTTGTTTAAACTGTGTTTATGTCGAGGTCATCTCGCAAATTGAGTTGTTATATGTTATGGTGTATTCTTTTCCGATAGGAAAAGAAAATGATTGTTTTGGTATGTCGAGTGATTTCCACTCTTGGCTTGTGCGGTGGGGATTCTCCAAATGTCTATTTGGAGAGTGTGAATGATTTTGTTGTGAATCCTTTGATTTGGACTGTGGTCCTTTGAAGGAGAGTCGTTGCTAGTATGTTGCTTGAGAATGCTTTATTCTTCTTGTGGTTGTGTTACGCTTTGTAAGCTTATTGTTTGCGCTCGAGTAATGTTATGAGTGGAATCTGTGGTCGAATACTTTAAAAGGGGTACAATGTATTATCCCGATTATAATAAATAGAGGAAAATATTTTAATAAGAAGGATGGTGTTAGTTAGTGGCTTGATAATTTTGCGAGAAAGACAGGATCTGTTGGTCGCCCAGAGCCGACAAAGGAATTGCGGGCGCCGGCGCTGACCGGCGCGTGTCGTGGACTCGCCGAGTTGGACATGAGGAAGAGAGCCACCGCCAGCGGAGGCCCTCTTGATGGATCACCAGAGCAGGAGGTGACGTGGAGTCGGAAGTTCAAATGTAGAAAATGACCCGAGATCTTCGAGGCGGTTGTAACACCCACCTAACATAGGCCCGAAATGCTACTAACTATCCACAATAAAACAACAACTAATATAGGTTACCTAAAATTTCGGATAACCTCCTTTGTTTATTCACCGATGGCGCTTAAATAAGCATGAATAGCACAAGTTCTAAATAATGAACGGAAAGATAATATCCAATGATACTAAGTCTTTATTACATTTAACTGATGGAAAATAAATCAACCAATTAAGCTAACAAGCCAACAAGATTATCATGATCGTCTTTATTTCTTATTGAAGGAATAGTGCACGTGCAACTAAGCTAATCCTTTTGATCCCATATATGTCATTCTCACATTGGTACCTAAAACAAATAAACAACAAAGAAGAGTGAGTCCAACGACTCAAAGAAGTATAATCAGTATCAAATGCAAGCATGAACATTAACCCTCAAGTTAAACATATTACATATGAATTTCATGCTATGCATTATGATCAAAGGCTCCTCTTTCTCATCTCTTTCGCATTTTACCGGTACGCGGAGTGTGCATCCGTCAATGACACCCATGCCTGTACTCCCCTGCAGGGACCAATTGCCCACACCGCAAGTGTGGGGACCTCGATGCTTGATCACCACATGACCAAGACTTCAATAATTCTCAATATGATGCATATATGTGAATGTATCAACAAGATATCATGCATTCACCATACTACGCATCAACAAATCTCATAAATGCCATAATGTAAACAAAACATAAATAGCATTAACAACTCGAACATTACTCAAATTCATAAGTAAAGCATTCATAACTCAAACACCACTCAGATCATCACTCAATCACACGATTAATCATAGCAAGGTTATACTTGCCTCAACCGCGAGAAAATGAAGAACGCAGAGAAGGCACAACCCCAAACTGCTTCTCCTCCTGAATATTTAATTAATAATTATTAACATGACAGTAACGGGTTTCTAGGTATAAAATAACAGCAACCCCAATTAACCCAACAATTTATCTCAATTAAATCCCCAACTACCCTCGGCCAAATCTGCCCAACCACAGACAGCCGACTTCCAAAAATCATAACTTTCAGTACGCAACTCCAAATTAAGCGTTCTTGGACCTCTGTAAAGATAGTTAAATTATCTACAAAACTTAGTTGGGGAGACTCTCTGATTCGGCCATTTACTAACCGATCCAAACCCTTTTTAAAGCATCCAAATTCACGTTGGACCTCTGGACAGCGCACTAAAACAGGCATAACTTTCGCCCAGAAACTCGAAATCCGGACTTCTTGACCTTTATGGAAAGCTAAGAAAATTATCTAAAACTTTCCTAACATGAAGAATTTCTGATTCGCAACTATTTCCGTCGCACAAACCGATCTACTAAACTCTGTCCAGAACTACTCCGATCTGCAGAACAGCAGCACTAGAAAATTCATAACTTTGCTACACAACTCGAAATAATGCGTTCTAGCACCCCTGAAAGATAATTAAGTCCTCTACAATTTTCTAGAAGAGGTCCAGACCTGAATCCTGACGGATCTAACCCAGAACAGCCGATTACCCCAACTGTCACGGCGGTCCAGAAAACTGACGAAATCCAACTTGATTAAAACTCATCTAGAGGACCAACGGAATTACCCTTGACGACACGAGGATGAACACGCCGACGAACACGACGACGAACCACGGCGAACACGACGACGAACACGCCCGCGGTCTCCTCCTCTCCTTCCTCCGGATCCACGCGCACGGCGACGAACCACGACGACGGCGCCCGGGAGGAGACGACGACGACGACGAAGACGGAGGCACCACGGCGCAGCGAGGACGACGACACGGCACGGAGAGCAGCGGCACCACGGCGGGCGGCGGCGGCACGCAACGGCAGCAAGGGCAGCGGGCAAGGGCAGAGGCGGCGCGGCAGCAGCGGCGCAGCAGCAGAGGTCGGGGCGGCTGCTAGGGCAGAGGCGCAGGGGTGTAGGCGCAGGGTGGGGCTGCTGTGGTTTTAAGTGGTGGCCTCCTCCCTCTTGGGCCTAGAAAATCCCACCGGCCAAGCCCAAGCCCAAAGTTGTCTTAACTTTCCGTAAAACCCCCAAAACTCTTTTAAGATTAATCTTTTCACTTAAGTCCCTCTCTATTAACTAAGCAATTAATAAAACATTTTTCGGGTATTACATTCTACCTTCCTTAAACAGAATTCACCCCAATTCTAACCGCAACCACAACAGAAACAAAACAACCAACTAGAAAAACACGCACCGACGTGAACAACGCTGGTGCAGCCAAGATGCGAGACTCCAACTCCCAAGTTGCCTCCTCTCTCGATCGATGCACCAAAGCACTTTGACATACAAAGAAAGTTTTATTTCTCAACACTTTTCTCGACCTTTCCGTAATCCGCACCGGCTTGGACTCAAAGGATAGATCTTGCTCAATAATCAAAGGTTCTAGCTCGATGTGAACTTCTGGGTCTCGCAAGTACTTCCTCAACATGGACACATGAAACACGTTATGCACTCCGCGCATAGCCTCGTGAAGATCCAAACGGTAAGCCAATTTCCCAATCCGCTAATATGGTGAAAGGTCCAACGTACCTAGGGCTAAGCTTCCTTTGGTACCGAACCTCACCACACCCTTGGTAGGAGATACTCAAGAGCACCCGATCTCCCACCGCAAACTCCAAGTCCCTCCTTCTCACATCAAGATAACTCTTCTGCTCACTCGGCGCCCAACAAATTGCCTTACCAAAGCCACTCTCTCAACGGTCTTCTGGACCCAATCCGGTCCTAAGACTGCTTTCGCCCACCGCTTCCCAGCAAAGGGGCGACCTACACTTACGGCCATACAACACTTCAAATGGAGCTGCTTTGATACTAGAGTGATAACTGTTGTTATAGGCAAACTCTGCCAGAGGTAATTGATCCTCCCAACTACCCTTCCAAGACAGCACACAAGATCTCAACATGTCCTCCAAAGTTTGATAGTCCGCCTCGACCGCCCATCACCATGGGTGGAAAGTCGTGTTCAACGAAGCCGAGTGCCCAAAGCACTGCAAACTCTCCCAAAACTTGAAACAAACTTGGCATCTCTGCCGGAAATTATGGTCTTAGGCACACCATGCAGCCTCACAATTTCCGAACATAAATAGGAGCCGATCATCACGAGTTGGTTGTGCGGATAGGAATGAAGTGCGCGACTTCATCGAACCGATCCACAACAACCCAAATTATGCCCTGCCTCTCGCCACCGAGGCAACGCGACCACAAAATCCATAGAAATATCATCCCACGGCCATTGAGGAACCTCCAATGGTCTGCAATAATCCGGTGGCCTCTTATGTTCACTTTCACTTGTCGACAAATACCACACGAGGCCACATAATTTGCTATATCCACCTTCATCCTTTTCCACCGTAAATTTCGCTCAAATCACGATACATCTTAGTCTCTCCCGGATGAATCAGATACGGAGTGCGATGAGCTTCTCTCAAAATGTCATCCTTAACCTCCGTCATCGCAGACGCATAAACGCCCTTTAAAACGCAATGCCCCGACATATTCATGCTGAAATCCCTTCTTTCCCATCTCCAACCATTTCATAACCCTCTCAAGCAACCGACGATCACAGCCTCCCGCACTCGCCTCGGTATAGCCGACTCTAAGATCAACTGGTTCTCCACTCGGCCGCACTCGCATAGCGTAAAGATATCCCCATACGATCAAAATCAGCAATCAAACAATCCAGTAGCAAAGGCCGCTATGCGACTCGAGCATCGCCACCACATTGGCCTTACCCGGATGATACCGAATGGTTAGATCATAATCCTTGATCAACTCTAACCATCTCGCTACGCCTCAAATTCAGATCCTTCGGGTAAAGATGTACTTGAGACTCTTGTGATCGGTAAACACGCCACAAGTCTCACCGCATGATAGTGCCTCCAAAGCTTCAATGCAAACACAACTCGCAGCCACTCTAAATCATGGGTAGGGTAATTGCTCATGTTTTTCAGCCTCGATGCGTAAGCCAAAACCTTACCATCTTGCATAAGCACACAACCCACCCAACTCTTGATGCATCGAGAAAACGTGAATCGCCTCGGCTCGAACGGTGAGAACAGGGCGGTCACCGCCTTTTCCTTCAAAATCCAAAATCACGCCACAATCATCGCCCCACCGAAACCTCATGTCCTTCTCGAGTAAGCTTCGACAAGGGCTTGGCGATGATGGAGAAATCTTGCACAAAGCGCCGATAATAACCTCGCCAATCCGAGGAAGCTCCTCACCTCCTTGACATTGGTCGGCCTCCCAATCCACCACCAAGAAACTTTACTTGGATCAACGGAGACTCCTTTATCGCGATGATGTGACCCAAGAACCCCACCGGGTCACCCGAACTCACACTTCTTGAGCTTCGCATAAAACTTATGCTCTCTTAGTGTTGCCAACACTTGTCTCGGATGTCGCTCATGATCTCGCTTCGCTCTTGGAATAAATCAAGATATCATCAATGAATACGACCACAAAGTCATCCAAATATTCATGTAACATCCTGCTCATTGTCTCCATGAAAGCGGGGGCATTTGTTAGTCCAAAAGACATAACTTTAAATTCAAAATGCCCATACCGTGGAGAACGCCGCTTTCTCAATGTCCTCCTCTCGACAGAATTTGATTGTACCCCGATCGAGATCAATCTTTGAAAATACCTTAGCTCCCTCAACCGATCAAACAAATCCTCGATACGGGTAAAGGATACTTATTCTTGATGGTTAATCGATTGAGAGCACGGTAATCAATACATGCGCCAACTCCCATCTTTCTTCTTGACAGATAACACCGGTGCTCCCACGGAGACACACTCTGACGGATAAGATCCTTTGCCTTCAGATCATCCAATTGCTTCTTTAACTCTTCTTGGAACGGTCGAGCCAAACGGTACGGAGTTATAGAAACCGGTCGTGCTCCCGCACCAAGTCAATTTCAACTCCACCGACGCGAGGTGGCATCCCCGCAACTCGCTGAAAAACGCCCACGAATTCCCGGACCACCGAATCGCTCGCAATCAAAGAGGAATTTGGCTTTTCCACAAGGGATAAAAGAAATCCACTTTTACCGCTCTACTACCGTGAAAAAGACTAGCCAACACACTGGGTGTACAGGAGGGTGCACTACCGAACACTAACTTGGCTCGACGGCGATTGCAAAGTTACCGCCTTCCAAAACAAGATATGACAAAGACGGTAACTATGCAACCAATCCATTCCCAAAATAACATCAAACGGCTCCATCCTCATAACCATCAGATTAGCAACAAAATGTTCTCCATCTATGGTAATCGACAACCCGGACAGATCGTTGAACTAGAAAGAATTCCACCCGCGAATGAACCAAAAAGACCGAGCTATAGATCGCAAACTCAACCGCCCGACTAGCAAACTCTATGGAAGCAAAGAGAAAGTAGCTCCGAATCAAATGTAACATAAGCCTCCACCGAGTCCACCAAAAGCGCACTGTCACCACATCGGGACGACTGCCGCCACCGCCGCAAGGCGAGGAGATCGACGCTGGAGTGCCGGCGCGCAGAACACCCGGATATGGCGGAGCCGCCACCGCAGGAGGAGCTCAAGGCGCCATCGCTGGAAACAACGCCGCAGGAGGAGGCGGTTAAAGTACCGGAGGCATCCTCCGTGAGAAGGGTAGTGAGACTGGTCGGCGCCAAGTTCGAGTAGGGCACCGCTAGCATCCGCACCGACCCTCAGAAGAAGTCACCGGCGCCGATCGAGCCGCCTCGAATCGCTCCCACTTGATGATGCCGGCGGGATTACGCTTACAGACCATTGCCTTGTGGCCCTCCGCACCACAATGGCGACAAGCTCCCACCAAACACACTCGCCGCACGATGTCCTCACCACACTTGAAACATTTCATCCCTCGACCCGGACCGGACGTACCATCGAACACCACCAAGGACGAAAAGTGGAAGACGCCTGGGACTTGTTGAACTTAGACTTGAAAGAATTCTCACACCCTTGAACTTCTTGTGAACCGCCACACGACCCACCACCGCCAAAACTCTTCCTCCTGCTACTCTACTCTCCGGAGTCGCATGACCACCATCCCATGCGCCCCTCCCAAGTCGCATCTCTAACTCCATGCCTCTCGCTTGCTCCACCAGGAGCTAAAGTCACGGAGCTCCAAAGCTCCCAATACCGTCGAAACTCCCGCCTAAGTCCTCTGGAACCTCTTGGCCTTCTCCACCTCATTGGTAGCCACAAAGGGTACGGCGGATTATGTTGTGGAATCCCACCTCGCACTCGACATCGACATCTTGCCCCGCTTGTAATCATTCAATGAAACCTCCATCCTCTCCACAAATGAGTCGATAGAACCTCTTCCCGAATCGCCCGAGAACACCTCCCAAGTCGCTAGCCCTAAGGCAATGGATCTAGCCGACAGACTCCTTCCCACCGAGATCCGCCGCCTTCAACCGAAGGCCACAAACCGAGCTCGCCGCCGATGGTAGCCCCAACACCTCTAGATGTCTCTATGTGACGCAACCGCTAGCAAGATCAATCAAGCGCCCCTAGTCCATCGAAGTATCCAACCTCAACGCATTCCACCGATGCACCCATCACACCCACCGCCGCAAGGTCATAGGAATGACCGCAGCGCGCTCGGGTGCGGGGTGGAGACCGGTTTTGAACCGTTGAAGCAACCTCTTCCTCTCGATCCCACCGGACCGCCTCTCCGGCGCAGACTGCTCAATCAAGGGGCACACTGGCTTCGTCTCGCCTCGCCGGCCACGACCACGACCACGGCCTCTACCCTTGCCATCTCTATATAACATAAATAAATATAGAGTCACACATAACACACAATTAATAATCATAAACAAGAAGAATGATACAGATGCGATGCAAACCCATCCCCATCTATCAGTGCAAGTGTGTCAAATTTAATATTTTTTCACTACCACGGACCTACACCCGCTCGATACTAATCAGAACACCCGACCTAACATAGGCCTCGAAATGCTACTAACTATCCACAATAAAACAACAACTAATATAGGTTACCTAAAAATTTCGCATAACCTCCTTTGTTTATTCACCGATGGCGCTTTAAATAAGCATGAATAGCACAAGTTCTAAATAATGAACGGAAAGATAATATCCAATGATACTAAGTCTTTATTACATTTAACTGATGGAAAATAAATCGAACCAATTAAGCTAACAAGCCAACAAGATTATCATGACTGTCTTTATTTCTTATTGAAGGAATAGTGCACGTGCAACGGCTAATCCTTTTGATCCCATATATGCCATTCTCACATTGGTACCTAAAACAAATAAACAACAAAGAAGAGTGAGTCCAACGACTCAAGAAGTATAATCAGATCAAATGCAAGCATGAACATTAACCCTCAAGTTAAACATATTACATATGAATTTCATGCTATGCATTATGATCAAAGGCCTCTTTCTCATCTCTTTCGCATTTTACCGTGACGCGGAGTGTGCATCCGTCAATGCACACCCATGCCTGCACCCTCGGCATGGGGACCAATTGCCCACACCGCAAGTGTGGGGACCTGATGGGAACGGGTCCCGATCTTCCAACAGGTTCGGATAAATTGATTTGGTGGAGTCGCGACACAAATCGATCCGCTCCGAACAACACGCCCGAACCCCGCAATCGCAGCACCACGCCTCAGTTATCAACCGTGCTGCCCGTTGACCTTGCCAAGAAGGCTAATCCTCGCCATGCGAATCAAGAACACAAGCAAGAACAAGGAAGAACACAACCAAATTGCAGATATATTGATGAAGCACTCAAAATTGGGGTCTCACAAACCGATGACGGCGAAACTGTTCAAAGACAGAATTAATCTAAGCAAAACCCAACCCTAATGGTGGGGTGGCGGCTGTATATAAAGGAGTAAGGGCGGTAAAACCCTGGACGCGCCCTTAATGGACTCCAACACGATACAAAGCCGAACGGCCCAAAAGACGGTGTCACAGCACCCTGACAGATTCTGGACGTCCACTTGTTTCGACGATTCCCGTTGACTCAGAAGGAATTTTGATATGAGACCAGAGCCATTGGAAAGCTTATCTTCTCAGCTTTCCATACATATGTGGAACGTCCAAAACGGAGTCCGGATGCGATCTGGGCGTCCGTTTTAGTGCGGCCTGGTCCTGGACCCGAATTGATTCGAAGTGGGCTTGAGTTGGACATCCAACATGATTCGACCACCCTTGCTGGACTCGTGCGCCTCGTAGCCCTTCTCCAAGTACTTCTTGATCCTCTCCATGGTTCCTAATCATAATTAAATCATTAGGTAGTAATCGATTCTCAAATGAACAAAAAGAAGTACTTAGGAACGAGCTCACATGTAAATTCAATTGTCGGGCGCGAGCTCTAGTGATTGGTCCTTGAATATCAAGTGGAGGAGTGTTGTGTATATCCGAAGTGATGTCCTCATCATCCTCCTCGATGCTTGATCACCACATGACCAAGACTTCAACAATTCTCAATATGATGCATATATGTGAATGTATCAACAAGATATCATGCATTCACCATACTACGCATCAACAAATCTCATAAATGCCATAATGTAAACAAAACATAAATAGCATTAACAACTCAGAACATTACTCAAATTCATAAGTAAAGCATTCATAACTCAAACACCACTGTGATCATCACTCAATCACACAGATTAATCATAGCAAGGTTATACTTGCCTCAACCGCGAGAAAATGAAGAACGCGAGAAGGCACAACCCCAAACTGCTCTCCTCCTGAATATTTAATTAATAATTATTAACATGACAGTAACGGGTTTCTAGGTATAAAATAACAGCAACCCCAATTAACCCAACAATTTATCTCAATTAAATCCCCAACTACCCTCGGCCAAATCTGCCCAACCACAGACAGCCGACTTCCAAAAATCATAACTTTCAGTACGCAACTCCAAATTAAGCGTTCTTGGACTCTCTGTAAAGATAGTTAAATTATCTACAAAAACTTAGTTGGGGAGACTCTCTGATTCGGCCATTTACTAACCGATCCAAACCCTTTTTTTAAAGCATCCAAATTCACGTTGGACTCTCTGGACAGCGCACTAATACAGGCATAACTTTCGCCCAGAAACTCGAAATCCGGACTTCTTGACCTTTATGGAAAGATAAGAAAATTATCTAAAACTTTCCTAACATGAAGAATTTCTGATTCGCAACTATTTCCATCGCACAAACCGATCTACTAAACTCTGTCCAGAACTACTCCGATCTGCAGAACAGCAGCACTAGAAAATTCATAACTTTTGATACACAACTCGAAATAACGCGTTCTAGCACTCCCTGGAAAGATAATTAAGTCCTCTACAATTTTCTAGAAGAGGTCCAGACCTGAATCCTGACGGATCTAACCCAGAACAGCCGATTACCCCAACTGTCACGGCGGTCCAGAAAACTGACGAAATCCAACTTGATTAAAACTCATCTAGAGGACCAACGGAATTACCCTTGACGACACGAGGATGAACACGTCGACGAACACAACGACGAACGACGACGAACACGACGACGAACACGCCCGCGGTCTCCTCCTCTCCTTCCTCTGGATCCACGCGGCACGGCGACGAACGACGACGACGGCGCTCCGGGGAGGAGACGACGACGACGACGAAGACGGAGGCACCACGGCGCAGCGAGGACGACGACACGGCACGGAGAGCAGCGGCACCACGGCGAAGCGGCGGCACGGCGCGGCAACGCGGGCAGCGGCGGGCGGGCGGCGCGGCAGGGCGGCGGCGGCAAGAAGCGCGGCAAAGCAGAGGTCGGGGGCGGCGGCTGCTAGGGCAGAGGCGCAGGGTGTAGGCGCAGGGTGGGGGCTGCTGTGGTTTTAAGTGGTGGCCTCCTCCCTCTTGGGCCTAGAAAATCCCACCGGCCAAGCCCAAGCCCGTGTTGTCTTAACTTTCCAAAACCCCCAAAACTCTTTTAAGATTAATCTTTTCACTTAAGTCCCTCTCTATTAACTAAGCAATTAATAAAACATTTTCCGGGTATTACACGGTGAGAACCCGTAGTTGTTGTTCCTCGTGATGTTCTATTCTTGGGATGCTCTATTCTTTGGTTGTTCTTTCCTTGATTGTTCTTTTTTCTCGTGGGTTGAGGAGCGAGATTCGAGGACTAATCCTTTTAGGTGGGGAGAATGTAATATCCCGAACGCCGATACGGTAAGATTTTAAATCAATCGCGAATCGCCGGTTTTTCGTTAATCATGGAATGGAAAAATAAAATTTGTAGAACATTATAAAATGAATAAAATATAATAAAATTATTTTTAATTTCAGATTAGGCTGAGGGAGTGGGTGACCGCCTTGGGCCAAGGCCCAAGGGGTGCGCCCCACCCCCAACCGCACCCCCACCCCTTTAACCCTAGGGCCCCTCTCCCACCCCTTTGCAGCCACCACCCCTGCCTCCACCCCCTGGCGCAGCCCTCTCCCCTGCATCACCCTCCCACAAGTTGCTGCCCTTGGAGAAGGAGAAGAAGGAGAAGGAAAAGAAGGAGAAGGAGAAGAAGGAAGAAGAAGGAAGGAGAAGAAGAAGAGGAGGAAATTTTGGGAATTTCTTCAGATTGGTAATTTTTCCTCATCCCAAACCCTTTGTTCTTAGGAATAATTAGGGTTCTTGGCACGAATTTTGACGGAGATTAGAGATTAATTGCCCGATTAGAGTTTAATCGCGGGCTGATTTTAGATCTATTCAGCAGCACGGCTTGCCTCATGGTTTCGATCTTGGAAACGAATTTGCCTGCGGGTCTTCCCAAAAGTAAAGTTGTAGGAGACTTCCATATGTATCTCCTGTATTTTTTTCAAATTTTTCTACTGTGGGATCTGGGAGATACGGAGTCGGCATTACCGCTGTCTGGCAGGCGGACGGATTGTTACAGTCCGACTGTAATACGGGTTTTAAAAATAGAAGATGAATTTTATGGTTAGGTCCGTAATTCGAAAGTTGTAGATAATTCAGAGTTCTAGTTGATGTATAATTTCCAGAATTTTTAGGCCTCTGTGCTGTTGTGGGCACGCTGCTTGAACACGGCTGCCCAATCTGCCAGAGCAGAGTTCTTCCTCTATTTTGGGCATTAATTTTCATCTAGTTGTAATCCGAATAAAAATAGGAGTTCTACATGAAAATTGTAGGCTTTTAAGTCATGAATCCATAGAAGTATCGTTTTCTGTATTTGGATCATTATTTTTAAAGTTACAAAATTGTGAAGCAGCGCTGCTGCAGAAGGGTTCCTGCTGTTTTTCTGAGCGGAGTAGGGTTTGAGCGGGTTCGGGGTTTAGCGACGCTTATAATTATTTTTGTCAGGTTTGTAAGCTGTGTCTTGGTGCTGAGAGATGTCTTTTGGACAGGTGGTCTTGTCCCTGATCGTTCTTGATTGTTTTGCTTCGCTTCGTCGGTTTGAGGCAAGTAAACGTAGCGGTGGTTGCTACCGTTTAACCTGTTATTCTTATTACATTCAGTTTACATTATTATCGTAATTTGATACAATTGTCATGATTGCATGATATTTTAATTGTGTAATTCTTGCTTAATGTTATAATGTTGATCATGAAATTAGCATGTGGTGGATGTGGATATGTTGTGAGCATGATAATGCTCCTTGCGGATGAATTAATGTGATTAATGAACTATCACATCATTCATATCACTCATGTCATATCATGTCCTTTGTATGTGGATGTCGCCGCTATAGCCGCGACCGCATCGGTACAAAGGTCGTATATTGCCGAATCGACGCACCTCTTCGCCATGGAAGCATTCGTGATATTGTCAAATACGATGCATTGCACTTCCCGCCCTGGCAAGAGTAATGTGGAGCATAGCATGAGCATTCATATGCATTGCATTGTGGAATGATCATTTGCATACATATGCAATCTAATGTGGTGAAGTTATTTTGTGGAATGTACAACTTTATAGTTGTAATGTGGAATTGGTTCTTGTGAGCTATTGACGGAATGAAGGTTGTGGTTGTGATCTTGAAATGTGGTTCGTCTCTTGTGTGATTGTGATGGTGGCTAAACTCCTTTCTCTTACTTTACTTGTTTATAGTAATTGTGGATATGAGAAGTAATATAGTATTGAAGTAAGACATACATATGTTTTATTGCCTTTGGTAGTGGTAGTGGTTGAGGATTTAAAGTAGTCAATCATGATTTAATTGTTAATGTTTTACCGTCATTGATAGTGAATTGAGGTCGAGAATATATACGTTGTTAATTGTGTAAGATTAAATGTTGTTGATTAATCTATTGTGGTTTGTGGAGGAATAAATGTTCCTTTTGCATTTAATACGGGATAAAATGATTGCATTCATATGCTAGTAAAATCTGAAATTTTAGAGGTATCATTAATGAAAGTTTATGGTGATTTAATATATATGTACATAAATTGTAATTGTGGATGTATGGAATTATAATGATGATGTTTAAATTGCTTGTAGTTTGAATAACTTGTTAAACAGCTTGCTTGTCGAGATTTTTATCTCACTCTTGCTTCCCTCCCTGTGTGGACTTTGCATGCATTGGGAAGGGTAGAGCGGCACCAAGACCGATGCACTTGGTCTTTAATCCTAATGTTGGAATAAAGTAGAAGAATTTTAGTTCTTTGCTTAGTTATCTTATTGTTGAATTGTTTCACCTTATTAATGTTATTTCGAACTGCTCATTTGGTTATTACATGTAAGTTGATCATGAATATTAAATTGTTCTTATTATTCTCGTTATTTTTCTAGTTGTTTATGCTTCCGCTTGTATTATCTAGATTATTTAATTGATGCCAGTTTATGTTATCTTGTAAATTGGCTAAGTTGTAGAGTAGTTTTAGTAGCGTCCCAGGGCATTGTGGGTCCTGGGGTGTTACAGTTGGTATCAGAGCGGGCTTTAGGTCCGTGGTAATTAAATTATTAAATTGACACACTGGTGCACAGTAGGATGGGATGGGTAAGCATTGCATTTATGCTTTTGACATGTTGTATTGATGATTTACATTATGATATAATCTTGTATGGTTATGATTTGCTCCTATGATCGTATGAGTAAGGATAGTCAATGATAAGATGTAGATGTTGTTTGTGCCGCCTTGGCTTTGCTGATTATATCATTGTTTGCGAATGGGGATAGCAATGTAGTTACCTCGTAACTTAAATGCAAATGTTGTGAGTGAATTTCTTAGAAAAGTTGTTATCTTCCTTAAGTTGATTCTGGCCGACTCTTGGCCTATTGCAGTTAATGAATTTCTTTTGAGTCTGTGGTTCTTGCAGTTGAGGGTATGCAATTGGTCTCTACCTGTTCCTTGAAGCAGCTATTGTTTCTTTCGGGACTAATGACATATTTTTGCTACCTGTGCTTATTGTTGATTTGCAAGGTTGGTCCCTTCGTGGGAGTTTTGTCTTGTTGTGAATCATGACTTATTGGTTCGCTTGGTATTTTCTTTTATAAATGCAAGTTTTGAGTTGCAAAACTCATTAAAATGTGAAAGTCTTGGATCTATGTTTTCTTTTAGATTATTTCGAGTGTTGAAGTTTATTTTTCATCTCTTTTCCAAAAGAGAGTGTTAAACCTTTTATAGTGTTTTGCTATGCTTAAGTGGAAGGTGGTAATCATATAAATTAATTTATAAGGTATGAATTATCATGTTGAGATGTTAGTGTGGTGCATAATTAATTTTAATTAGCATCCTTGGAGGTGTAGTTTAATAATTTGTTATTGCCTTGTAATAGTTTCTTGAAGAACTATGATTAAGAATTTGTCTATTTATGATTAGAACTCATGGAGTTATTGAGGAGTGTGCAAAAGAATTGCAATGATTATTATGATTGTTTAAATTTCTATCATGTTGGGTGAATTGAAGTACTATTGTCTTTAGTAATTAATCTGACCATTTAGAATGATTAAGTAAGGAGGACCTTTAATCTGTCATTTATTTAGATACTTCATGAGCATGTTCAATTGCTAGATTTATCTATCTTTCACCATGCTAAATTGTTGAAATATGTATAAAGAAATAGATGAAGGTTGATGTATTAACTTGTAGAATCTTGTCTTACAAATATGGTATTATTGAAGATTAAAGTTATTTCGTTCTAATTTCTGAACGTAAGGAGAAATATTGAATCTAAGTTCATGATTGTTTTATGATTGCAAATAGAGTTAGATCATGAATGTTGTTATGATAAAATAATAATCAACTATTGCTAGTAATGACTAGAGTACAATCAATTTGTGCTAAATTAGAGTTGAGCATCAATAAGAATTGAATATATGAAATTTAATGAGAGATTTATACTAGCATGTTTTGTGAGATTGCCATGTTCTAGCATCATCTTGTTTAAGAGCTTTGTTTTAATATGGTGGCTTATGCACTAGGATTTCCTAGATTAAATAGTCGCAATCTTTTTTTAGATAATAGAAACATGATGAATTGAATTCTTGTGTTTCTTTTGGAATAGTTTATGAAGGGATTTGAGGATATGATGATGCTTGTTAAGAATGTATTATTCTGATGTTAGCATGATGGTCAGTAGGTGGTTGTGATGATAATGTTGAATGTTCTATAAATAAAAGAATTTGATAACTTCCATGATACTATTTAAATCAAAAGTTTTGATATTTGCGTGCGCGATCTTTTGATCTCATGACATATGTGGTAGCTGAAATTGTTTTAAGCAAAGTGTCACGTTGAGAGCTTTTATTAGTTCTTAAAGGGTTAATGTGTTGCGCCTTCAATTCTCTTGGTTGGAATTGTTGAGGTGATACCGTAATCAAAGAAAGTTGTTCTCTTTGTTAAAAGAAAAGTTTGGTAAAAGTATTGGAGGTTGAAGTCAAGTTGTGTATTTCTTTTGAGGTGTGTTTGACTTCTTATTCTCGCCGATAAGAGTTACTTGAGCTCAAATGGCAATATATTCACAGATAAGAGCTTCGTGAGCTCGAATGGCAAAATTGTATTCTTACTTGTTGAGATTTGGTTTTTCTTCTTGAGGAGGCATGTGCCTTCAGCTGTGATCTTATCTTTTGCTATCCAAGATTTATTGCTTTTTCTTTTGGTCTTGTGTTTATTGCAGATGGTAACATCTTCCTTTGTGCTGGAATTTACTTCTTTTTGCCTCTCCAAGAAAGGGGTATTGGGTTGCAAAGTCTTTTAAGAGGTGTTTGGCATCTAGTTGGTGTGTTGGGCGATGATTTGGAAATCCTTGGTTCAAGGAAGTTAATTTTCCCAAAGGGAATGGATTGGAAAATTAAAAATATGTCGAGCAGTAATATGGTCACTTGATTCTTGTTTAAACTGTGTGTTTATGTCAGAGGTCATCTGCAAATTGAGTTGTTATATGTTATGGTGTATTCTTTTCCAGATAGGAAAAGAAAATGATTGTTTTGGTCTGTCGAGTGATTTCCACTCTTGGCTTGTGCGGTGGGGATTCTCCAAATGTCTATTTGGAGAGTGTGAATGATTTTGTTGTGAATCCTTTGATTTGGACTGTGGTCCTTTGAAGGAGAGCTGGTTGCTAGTATGTTGCTTGAGAATGCTTTATTCTTCTTGTGGTTGTGTTACGTTTGTAACAGTTATTGTTTGCGCTTCGAGTAATGTTATGAGTGGAATCTGTGGTCGAATACTTTAAAAAGGGGTACAATGTATTATCCCGATTATAATAAATAGAGGAAAATATTTTAATAAGAAGGATGGTGTTAGTTAGTGGCTTGATAATTTTGCGAAAGACAGGATCTGTTGGTCGCCGAGCCGACAAAGAATTGCGGCGCCGGCGTTGACCCACAAAGTGTCGTGGACTCGCCGAGTTGGACATGAGGAAGAGAGCCACCAGCCAAAGGAGGCCCTCTTGATGGATCAGTCAGAGCAGGAGGTGACGTGGAGCTGGAAGTTCAAATGTAGAAAAATGACCCGAGATCTTCGAGGCGGGTGAGAACCCGTAGTTGTTGTTCCCTCGTGATGTTCTATCCTTGGGATGCTCTATTCTTTGGTTGTTCTTTCCTTAATTGTTCTTTTTTTCTCGTGGGTTGAGGAGCGAGATTCGAGGACGAATCCTTTTTAGGTGGGGAGAATGTAATATCCCGAACGTCGATACGGTGTAAGATTTTAAATCAATCGCGAATCGCCGGTTTTCGTTAATCGGGAATGGAAAAATAAAATTTGTAGAACATTATAAAATGAATAAAATATAATAAAATTATTTTTAATTTCAGATTAGGCTGCGAGGGAGTGGGCCGACCGCCTGGGCCAAGGCCCAAGGTGCGCCCCACCCCCAACCGCACCCCACCCCTTTAACCCTAGGGCCCCTCTCCCACCCCTTTGCAGCCACCACCCCTGCCTCCACCCCCTGGCGCAGCCCTCTCCCCTGCATCACCCTCCCACAAGTTGCTGCCCTTGGAGAAGGAGAAGAAGGAGAAGGAAAAGAAGGAGAAGGAGAAGAAGGAAGAAGAAGGAAGGAGAAGAAGAAGAGGAGGAAATTTTGGGAATTTCTTCAGATTGGTAATTTTTCCTCATCCCAAACCCTTTGTTCTTAGGAATAATTAGGGTTCTTGGCACGAATTTTGACGGGAGATTAGAGATTAATTGCCCGATTAGAGTTTAATCGCGGGCTGATTTTAGATCTATTCGCGCAGCGCGGCTTGCCTCGCGGTTTCGATCTTGGAAACGAATTTTCCTGCGGGTCTTCCCAAAAGTAAAGTTGTAGGGGACTTCCATATGTATCTCCTGTATTTTTTTCAAATTTTTCTACTGTGGGATCTGGGAGATACGGAGTCGGCATTACCGCTGTCTGGCAGGCGGACGGATTGTTACAGTCCGACTGTAATACGGGTTTTAAAAATAGAAGATGAATTTTCTGGTTAGGTCCGTAATTCGAAAGTTGTAGATAATTCAGAGTTCTAGTTGATGTATAATTTCCAGAATTTTTAGGCCTCTGTGCTGTTGTGGGCACGCGTTTGAACATGGCTGCCCAATCTGCCAGAGCAGAGTTCTTCCTCTATTTTGGGCATTAATTTTCATCTAGTTGTAATCCGAATAAAAATATGAGTTCTACATGAAAATTGTAGGCTTTTAAGTCATGAATCCATAGAAGTATCGTTTTCTGTATTTGGATCATTATTTTTAAAGTTACAAAATTGTGAAGCAGCGCTGCTGCAGAAGGGTTCCT
>JAYGGG010000120.1:0-93900 GCA_036346245.1 Bonia amplexicaulis | reverse complement strand
CCTCCTTGCGACGACGATAAGTCTACGGAAGGCAAGACATCGCAGAAGCAACTAGCTCGTGCCAACCGTGCCAGCTCATGCGTTGCATCAGGGGCGAGAAGGCATAGATGATCTTTGCTTTTTCTCTATTCTTGTTGTGTAACCTGCTCGTTGTTTTGAGATATTGTAATGGTAGGCTCTAATCTTAATAAAAATGGATGTTTTATGTTTGTGAAATGAATTGAGATGTGAATTGGATGTATACATGTACATGTTGATCTGCTTATTTCAGAAGGCATGGCTAGCATTTCCTGAGGCTAGCCAATAAATGTAAATATGTTTAGAAGTAGAAGAAATATCACAAACGGTTCTTAATTAAAACCGTCAGGATAGTTATAATCCTGACGGTTTTAATTAAGAACCGTCTGTGATTTATAAATATCACAGACGGTTTTTAGTTAAGAACCGTCTGTGATATGTAAATATCACAGACGGTTCTTAACTAAAAGCGCTCGTGATATTTATAATCACGCACGGTTCTTAATTAAAAACCGCTCGCGATTATAATTATCGCGCACGGTTTTAGTTAAGAACCGTCGTGATATTGCACCACGACGGTTCGAAGCCGCCGTGATGATCTTATTATTATCGACCCATAAATTCAGACGGTTCACAAAACCGCCGTGATGACGTTTGAACCGTCTGTGATGACCTTTTCTGTAGTAGTGAGATTTATGATTGTATTCTTTTTCTTTCATCGACGAGACAGCTCTTGCGAGTTTATTTTGCATAACGAGTAATTGAGTCACTCATCTAGATGTTAAGAGAAAATAGGCTTATATATGTTAGAATAATCCCACATTAGTTGTGGAAGGGCAAGAGATCCAACTTAAAAATGAGGGAGTACTCACTTCATTAGCTAGCTTTTGGGGTGAGAAGGCTCTTACGATCCAACAATTGGTATCAGAGCCCGGTTCTAACATCTCTTGCCCAATGGACACTAGTGTGTGAACGTCTGATGGACTGCGACTCTGAGGGACAGTCGATGTACGGTGAAGGGGCGGTGAAAGGCTGAGGGACACCAATGTGTGAATGGGGGAGATTGTTAGAATAGTCCCACATTAGTTGTGGAAGAGCAACGGACTTAACTTAAAAGTGAGGGAGTACCTCACCTCATTGGCTAGCTTTTGGGGTGAGAAGGCCCTTACAATCCAACAATATAGTATCTTGATCAATCAAACCCTCTTGCTAAGGTCACAGATGCGTATAGGGTTGTCTAGAGGTAGTAGGTATGCGATATTTCTCGTATTTATTTTTAGGATTAGCTGATGTATTGGACCACTGATATATTAATTATTAGGTGATATATATGTACAATAAATAACTTGATACTAATTTGATTTTTTAAAAGGACGTCTCTAGTACCTCCACTGTACTACACTAACAGCGAGTGATGGCTTAGAGAACATTAGTACCTCCATTTCTGAAAATGAATTATTTTAAATGGAAAGAAAAAATAGTTTACTATATCAGATAGTGATGAAATGAATTTGGAAATCTTATTTTTAAGGTTTATCTAGAAATGAAATCAAAATTTCACAGTACAAACTCCTATATATTGACACTGACATGGAAAGGAAAAACACAATGTATCATGTCAGATGATCACTTTCCCTTGCACTGAAGCAACTTGTCACTTCAATTGCCGTTGGTTGCTACATGGATTGTCATGGGGGAAGGGAGAGGTTGAGGGGTTAGGTTTCAACCCGTAAACATGTGACCACAAAGCCCCATTCATGCATCTACTCTAGCTGCTGTGCCGCATACTGTTATAAATTTGCCATACCCTTGGGACCAATTATCGGCTTAACACACGATTATTTCTTGGTTTGGATCAGATTATTTAGTTAGGGAGTATGCATCACGAGGTCTATTATAGGCTGTGTAACATGATCTTCTGTCCTTGTCGCCACACCAAGCGACGATGTCGCTGGCACGCCTTTACCTAAATCATAATCAGGAGTAGGGTCAGATGCTGTTGTCATTCCATGCCATGCCATGTTTGGTAGCCAAGCACGGCCAGAGAAGTTTAGAACACCTGCATGGTGGCGTCACGGGTGAGGGTTTCGCCTAGCGATTTGGGGAAGGAAGAATCGATCAATCAATCAGCATCCTTTCTTAGATCATGCTCAGTAATTGTAAAATTTTGTCTTTGTTTATGGTAAGTACGTGTTCAGCAAGCTGGGCATTTATTTTTAAGACTTCACTCATTGACTTGAGCTTGTGGTGATTAGTTAAAGAAATGGGGAAAGTACGTGCATGGGTGGGTAGTAATAAATTAAATAGGCAAGTAAGCAAGAGTTTTGATTTGGCATCTCGGATCTATGCTTGCAATTGCAAGCACGTTTAGTATAGTTTAGCTTAGCATAAACCATCCCTGCAGGTTGGTTGGGCATCTCACAAGTGGCTATGGGGGAGAAGATAATGAAATGCCATCATCACATACTGACAGAGGAATCAGACATCAGCATCAGGCATCACTTGGATTTGTCTGCTTGCAGCTTTTGTCTATTGTACTTCTATAGAGCATTAGCCATTGCATATTTGCATCGCAATGTATGTTTGTGTGGTTGCCCAAAGTCCATCACGTCATTATCTCACACTCACCAGAAGCAATGCATGCTTCCTTCCCTCCTCACCTCACAGTAATTGATGTCCTATTTTTTTTTGCTTGACTTGTAATCCACTTGTGACTTGTTTGTTAATTTGGTCACAATTCATAAGCATCAATGCATCAGAGAGGACTCATATGCACTTCATTCCAGAAACAAGGAATGCTTGATTGATGCTTGTCTGCTTGCTCTCTGAAAACAGTTTGGTTTCCACCGACAATACTGAAACTGAACTGAAGAAAATGTGCATATCTTCAGGTGGAGATTACATGCCGAGGGCGATGGCTCCCGCCGTTCCTGACCCTGCAGTATGTCCGCGACAGCATCTGGTGCCAGAGGGACGCCGTGTCGCCGTCGGTTGCGCCGGACATGTCAACCGCTAACCACATCATGGTTTTGCAGTATGGCAGAAGGCCGTAGTGGACAACCCCCTTCTGATGACACTCACAAAATGTAGATTCTACCCCCTCTTTTAACCATTTTCCGGCACGGTCAAGGCCGCGCCGACAACAGGTGGCATGACGGACGGCAATTCCCGACCGCCTGATGAGCTTGCGCGCTGATGATGATCTGATTGATGAACCACTGAAGAGAAGTTGAGGAATGGAGTTTTTTCTCTGACAACTGGCGCGGTAATTCGTCGGCACACTTGAGGCTGTTTGTTGGCCACCCCTTTTGTATACAGGCTTGTTTTCTCCAATGAATTATGGGAGAAAACAGCTTGGAAGTTGCCTGGCAGGATTAGATCAAAGTGTGAGAGGAACGGATTTCACTGAAGAGTGCACTTCCAAGCCATTTTGGCCTTCACTTCAGCTGATTTACTAATTTCGGATTCCAGATGTTACATTTTGTTCTCTCCTGCTTGCTTCTGTTCTTTGTGTTGGAAGCAGCCAGTGTTCCCCTCACTAAAGACATTGAGAGAGCAAACTTGACATCTCACCGAGCATCTTATTTGTTCATGACTTGACCCTGGAAGCTCTTGTTTTTGGTTCAGTGGTTTGTGCCACAGAAATTCAGTTCGTTTACACAATTTGTAGCATCTTTCCATTCAGAGATTTGTCAATTGCCCTCCTTTCTTTTTTGTTAGTAGTACAAAACTTCTACAAGCAATTGTCGGTCTCTGATGAAAGTTAATGGTACATCAGGTTCATTTTGCATAGAACACCAAACATTTCATCTCACATGCATCTATGTGATGAAAATACTAACAAAAAACATCAACATCACACCAAGGACAATTAAATTTCCACAATCAAATTCACAAACCTTGGGTCACCTCAACGAAACAGAAAAATGCTATTTTTCACCTTTCCAACGGTGAGAGTAGGACAAAAAGTATTACAACAAATCACAGCCAGTGATAATACAACAAGGAGGTAAAATAATCAGATGGAAGGCTACGCATCAGATGTCAATGTGTCACCAAATACCTCCCAGCAAAGGGCACTCTCAGGCACCAGTAGGAGGTCGCCAGCACCAGTAGGAGTTAGAGACAAGTATAATGCTGAGATGAGGTGAGGTCAAGAACTCCAAAGAATAGATACACGCAAGACAGTCCAACGTACACTGGTATTGAGAAAGACAAAGGATCAGCGCAGAATAAACATAATTAAACCTCCTCTGAGCTGAGCTGAGCTTCCCAGGAAGCAGCATTAAGGTGAGACAAACTCGATCGGCAGGATACACTACGGGAAACACGTGATTTGCCGAGTGCAAAAATCTTTGCCGAGTGCCAAATTGCGGGCACTCGGCAAAGACCTGCTTTGCCGAGCGCCGCACTCGGCAAAATATGGCACTCGGCAAAGAGGCCTTTGCCGAGTGCCTGGCACTCGGCAAATACCTGCACTCGGCAAAGACTGTCTTTGCCAAGTGCCAGGCACTCGGCAAAGGTAGGCACTCGGCAAAGATTGGTAGGGGCCTAACGGCATCCAGCGGCGTCCTCTTTGCCGAGTGCCCCCCGTTTGGCACTCGGCAAAGACTGTCTTTGCCAAGTGCCAGGCACTCGGCAAAGGTAGGCACTCGGCAAAGATTGGTAGGGGCCTAACGGCATCCAGCGGCGTCCTCTTTGCCGAGTGCCCCCCGTTTGGCAATCGGCAAAGAATTTATTTTGCCGAGTGCCAAAACTTGGCACTCGGCTTGTGGTGATTACTTGTTGATATATCTGTGATATTGTGACTTGTTTGAGTGGGGTGCAATAAACAATTAAAATAGTCAGTTTTTGGCCACTTTGCCGTGTGTTACACTCGGCAAAGGGAGGCTTTGCCGAGTGTCATGGTAAAAACACTCGGCAAAGTAACGTTTCTGAGCATTCTGGGAACATAGTTTGCCGAGTGTTTAATCTTTGCCGAGTGTCATGGTAAAAACACTCGGCAAAGTAACATTTCTGAGCATTCTGGGAACATAGTTTGACGAGTGTTTAATCTTTGCCGAGTGTCATGGTAAAAACACTCGGCAAAGTGACGATCTTGCCGAGTGTTTTACCATGACACTCGGCAAGATTAAGATTTTGCCGAGTGCCATTCCGTCCCGGCACTCGGCAAACGCCGTCACCGTGTTCTCACCGTCCACCACGTTTTTTTTGCCGAGGGTCGGTTCGGCACTCGGCAAAGTCGTTGCCGAGTGCTCGATGAAAAGCACTCGGCAAAGAGCTTTTTGCCGTCAGAAACTATGCCGTGTGAGATATGCCGTGGGTGGCACTCGGCAAAGCCTTTGCCGAGTGTTTCTCGTGCTTTGCCGAGTGCCACTGCTGAGCCCGGTCGTGATAACCAAGATTAACCGGTCTGCGTGCTCGTAGCTTGACAAGTACACCTTAACAACCACATCTCTGAACCATCACCTGGCAATTGGATAATGGTAACAAGGCTGCAGCTGTTGGTTTGCTCTCTTCTTTGCAGGCTTGTAATCTCTAGTGCTCGCTCACAACACCTACTGCGGAAATAAGGAAAGAAACGTGGCGTCAGTAGGCAGCGCTTGGAAGACTGTATGAGGAGAATACGGAGGGAAAGAGCCCTGAAAACGAAGTGTACCTGTAAATTCATGCTCCCCTTGGTGGTTTTAGTACAATTTCTGAATTCAGGATAGCAGTCTTGCCTTTTGTTCTGTCACACTTGAATCAGCCCAGTTAAGATTGACATCACCAAATTGGTGCAATGCAAGTTGGGCATCATGGATTTTAATTCATGAAGCTTCCTCCCATGATGCTATAGCAGCATCATTGTGTGGCAGGTAGTCAGTCCATTTCCAGTGTTCTTCAGGTCAGGTAATGGTCATGAAGCTGCAGAAATGAATAACAATTGATTATTGTCAAGGACACCAGAAAATCCATTAAGTACAGCACTGCATGGTGCAAGATTCCTTGCACACTGGAAATCACACACGAAAAATGTGCTCACTAATTGGAGCACCTGCTTGAAAAAGAGTACTCATAATGTGCATGGGGCAACAAACAGCATTAGTTCAGATAGATTATCGGAGACTAAGGACCATCAGTTCCCATGTTACAACCAATAGGACTTGCATTGATTTAACATAGAATCAGAAAACATGGAGAAGAAACAAAAGCGGAAAAATGAAAATGCCCCATCCACCTCACTTCTGGAGTTGCAAGTGGAAACTCAAACTTAATGCTACATTCAACAAAGCTCAACCAAGAATTAGAGCTATTTAAGACATTGTTAGACATTTCATCCAATGCATGTGTAGAAGCTTCTGATTTCAGGTGATGCGGCAGTTCAAAAGAAAACAGATACCAAATGTTATCCATGACTTGTCCAAATCATGTACTGTTTGAAGAAGGTGATAATTCAACAGTATACTAGCTTGCTTGGAATCCATGCAATGGTCAAGACTCAAGAGCATATCGTGCAAGCATCATGTGTGCTTATCATCATCTACTTGCTTTAAGACTGGAGAACCAAAAACCTTAAAGTACTTGATGTAAAAGAATTTCCATTTACAGTCTAGCATCTACTTCTGAACTTGAAATTGCTTGAATAACTGGAACATATATTTGTAAAATGTAAATAAGACTATCCAAAGAAACAAATCAGAAAACGTCATCCGGTGCGGCAACCACCTGAAGCAATCCACTGTGACCAGCATGTCAGATTGATCCATCTTGGCAGTCACTTTTTTCTTAACAGAAGATGGCAAGGCCAACCATCAATCATAATGTTAAACCATATGGATAGGTCGTGAATTTAGTGATGATAAATAATTGACATTTGAGTTGCTTTGAAATTTGCGTTGGTGAAAATTTCGGTCGATGCACTTTTGGAAAAGTGAAATTGCTGGAATATTCAGGTTAAGCGGTCTGACCGCCTTGTATTGGGTGGTCTGACCGGCTGGTTTCGACCACGATCAATAGTTGGTAGTCTAATCGGCCTTGTGTTGGGCGCTCCGAACGACCTTATGTTGGGTGGTCTGATCGACAGACTTCAACCACGGTTGGAAGTCTAAGAGTTTACGAGCACGGAAAATCAATCACGACAGGTCGATCATGGTAGATCGACCACGACAGAACGACCATGACAGAACGAGCACGGCGGATCGACCACTGCAGGTCGAGCAAGGCTGAACGATCATGTCAGGTCGAGCACGACAGAATGACCACGGCTGTATGACGGCAGCAGAACGACCACCGTTAGTTGACCACACCTGGTCAATGATTTGAGCTACAGTGAACCGATCGTAAGCTACAAGGAAATGGTTGTAAGCCACGGTGAACGGTCGTGAGCTACAACGAACCGATCATAAGTTATAGGGAGCCGATTGTAAGCACGATTAACCGGTCGGTGCTCGTAACTATAGTACAGGTCGGTGCTTTCGGTGTCGATAGTCGGATGCTACAGAAACCGATCGATAGTCAATAGCTGTAGTAACCCGTCGATACTCGGAGCTACAGTGCCTGATCGGTGATTGGTAGCTGTAGACTTTGTGATCGGTAGTTATAGATTTCGCGATTTGTTGTCGTAGTTATAGGCTTCGTGATCTATTATCGTAGACTTTGTGATCGGTAGTCGTAGGATTTGTGATCGGTTGTCGTAGGCTTCACTGTCAGTACTCGTAGGCTTCGAGTGCTTCAATTAATCTTTGAGTACCTCGAGTACTCATGTCTGATGGGCCAGCGGTCTGACCGGCCTGTGCATGGCGGTCAGACTGGTCTTACTGCGTGGTCTGAGGTCGAGTCTTGGAAAGCGTTGGATATTGTGGTAGTGGATGATTTGGTTTGTGTTTATTGATGGCTAAGGGTGTGTTTTGCGTGTGTAGACTAATGTCGGTCAAGTTGGGAAGAACCTGTGCCAGGAAAAAAGTTCTTTGGTCTTTGCATGTGCAGGTTGGGTGTGGAGACGATCATGGTTAGTGACGAGGAGGACCAGGACTAGGAGGGAAAAATCTGAGGTCCAGGCTGTAATACCCCAGAATGTTTTATTAATTATTTTGCAATTGTTTGATTAATTATTAATTAGAGAGAGTGACCTAGAAGGAAAAGATTGAAAATTATAAGAGATTGAGGGTTTTGAAAATCTAATCAAACAGGCCTAGACCTTGGCCGGTGGGTTTTCTTGGCCCAAGAGGGAGGGAGGTGTTTTAAACCCTAGCCCCACCTCCCCTTGCCCAAACCGCAGCCCCTTGCCCAAGCCGCAGCCCCACAGTGCCCAAGCCGCCGCCTGCGCCTGCGCCGCCTCCATGCCGACCACCGCCGCGGCTCTGGCCGCGCCGCCGCCCTGCCGCGCCGTGCCGTCGCCCGCCGTGGTGCCGCTGCTCTCCGGTGCCGTGTTGTCACTACGTCGTCGTCGTCGCCTTCGTCGTCGTCGTCTCCACCCCCGGTGCGCCGTCGTCGTCGTTCGTCGCTGCACCGCGTGGATCCGGAGGAAGGAGAGGAGGAGATCGCAGGCGTGTTTGTTGCCATGTTCGGCGTGTTCGTCGACTTGTTCGTCGTCGTGTCGTCAAGGGTAATCCCTGTCAATCTCTAGATGAGTTTTTAATCGAGTTAGATTCGTCGGTTTTCGGATCTATTAGGACAGTTTCTGTTGGTCGGCTGTTTTGATCTAGTTTCGTCGGGATTCAGGTCTGGACCCCTTCTAGAAAATTGTAGAGGGCTTTATTATATTTCCAGTGAGTACAAGAACACGTTATTGGATCTGTGTAGCGAAAGTTATGAATTTTCTAGTGCGGCTGTTCTGCAGATCGTGGTAGTTCTGGACAGTTTGTAGTAGATCGGTTTGTGCGACGGGAATTGTGGCGATTTAGGAGTCCTTCAAATTGGGAAAGTTGTAGATAAGTTTCTTGGCTTTCCAGAGAGGTAAAGAAGTCCGGATTCTGAGTTTCAGGGTGGAAGTTATGATCATCTTAGTGCGCTGTCCAGAGAGTTTGACGTGATTATTGATGCTTTAGAAAAGGGTTTGGATCAGGTAGACAATGGCAGAATCAGAGAGGCTCCCCAACTAAGTTTATTTAGATAATTTAATTATCTTTCCAGAAACTCTCAGAACACTTAATTTGGAGTTTTGTTCTGGAAGTTATGATTTTTGGAAGTCGGCTATCTGTGGATGGGCAGATTTGGCCGAGGGGAGTTGGGGATTTAATTGATATAAATTGTTGGGGTAATTGGGCTTGCTGTTATTTTGTATCTAGAAACCCGTTACTATCATGTTAGTAATTATTAATTAATTATTCAGGAGGAGAGCGGATTCCGGGGGTTTCGCCTTCTGCTCGTTCTTCGTTGTCTCGCGGTTGAGGCAAGTATAACCTTGCTATGATTAATCTGTGTGATTTGATGGTTTGGATGTTTTAAGTGATGTTTGAGTTATGAATGTTTTACTTGTGAATTTTAGTAAAGTTCTGAGTTGTTAATGCTATTTATGTTCTGTTTACATTATAGCATTTATGAGATTTAATTGATGCATAGTATGTTGAATGCTTGTTTATCTTATTCATACATTCACATATATGCATCATGCTGAGAATTGTTGAAGTCTTGGTCACGTGGTGATCAAGCGTCGAGATCCCCACACTTGTGGAGTGTGGGCAATTGGTCCCTGTATCCGAGGGTACAGGCATGGGTGTGCATTGACGGATGCACACTCCGCATTACCGGTAAAATGCGAAGAGGAGAATGGATTTTTGATCATATTGCATAGCATGAAATTCATATGAAACATGTTTAACTTGATAGTTAATATTCATGCTGGCTTTTGTTACAGTGTATACTTGCTGAGTCGTTGGACTCACCCTTGTTGTTGTTTATTTATTTTAGGTACCAATGTGAGATCAACATACATGGGGACATGAATGGCTAGTTCAGATTCACGTGCACTATTCCTTCATTAAGAAATAAAGGCAGTCATTATAAGCTTGTTGGCTGGTTAGCTTAATTAGTTCATTTTATTATTCATCAGCTTTAAATGTAATAAAGATTAGAACTATTTGTTATCGCTTCCGCTCTTTATTTTGGAATTAAAACTGTTTCTGTTTATCTAGAGTGTTGTTAATGATTAAATAGATAAGACTTTGTTTAATTATTTTGGAATAATTTGTAGAAGTTTTATTATTAGCTAGAAGATGGTAGCATTTCAGGCCATTGTTTAGCTGGGATGTTATAGTTGGTATCAGAGCGGGCTTTAGGTCCGTGGTAATTAAATTATTAAATTGACACACTGGTGCACAATAGGATAGAATGGGTCAAGCATTGCATTTATGCTTTTGACATGTTGTGTTGATGATTTACATTATGAGATAATCTTGTATGCTTATTGATAATCTTGTATGATTATGATTTGCTCCTATGACTGTTATGAGTGGGAATAGTCAATGTGATGATGTAGATGTTGTGATGTGCTGCCTTGGCATTGCCAGATTATACCATTGGTTGTAGTATAAGGATTAGCAATGTAGTTACCTCAGGTAACTTAATTGGAGGTGTTGTGGATGAGTTTGCTTAGAAACGTTGCTGTTATCCTTAAGTGATTTCGGCCAAGTCTTTGTCTATTGCAGTTAATGAATCTCTTTTGAGTTTGTGGTTCTTGCAGTTGAGGGTATACAATTGGTCTCTACATATTCCTTGAAGCAGTTATTGTTTCTTTCCGAACTAATGAGATACTTTTGCTACCTATGCTTATTGTTGACTTGTAAGGTTAGTTCCTATGTGGGAGTTTTGTTTTGTTGAGAATCATGGCTTATTGGTTCGGTTGGTGTTTTCTTTTATTAATGCAAATTTTGAGTTGCAAAACTCATGGTTATGTGAAAGCTTTGGATCTATGTATTTCTTTATCTCGAGCGTTGAAGTTTATTTTTTTTCCTCTTCTTTCTGAAAGAGAGTGTTAAAATCCTATATGGTGTTTTGATATGCTTAAGTGGAAGGTGGTAATCATATAAACTAATTCATAAGGTCTGAATTATCAAGTTGATATGTTAGCATACTGCATAATTAATGTTTTTAACTAATATCCTTGGAAGTGTAGTTATTTAATTTGATATTGCCCTGTAATAGTTTTTAGAAGAACTATGATTAAGAATTTGTCTACTCATGATAGTAATTCATGGAGTTATTGAGGAGTGTGCAAAAAGAATTAGAATGATTGCTATGATTGTTTGAATTTATATCATGTTGGATAAATTGAATGATCTTGGTCTTTAGTAATTAATCTGACCATTTGGAATGATTAAGTAAGGAGGTGATCGAATATTGCCCTGGTAATATTAACCTTTAATATGTCTTTTATTTAGATACTTTATTAGGATGCAAAAGTGCTAGTTTCATCTATTTTTTACAATGTTAAATTGTTGAAAACGATAAAGAAATAGATGAAGGTTGATGTATTGACTTGTAGAAACTTGTCTTACAAGCTGGTATCATTGAAGTTTAAAGTCATTTCTGTACTAATTTCTGAATGTAAGTTAGGATACAGAATTTATGTTCATGATTGTTTTATGATTGTAAAACGAAGTTAGTATCATGAATGCCGTTGTGATAAAATAATAATCAATTATTGCCGGTAATGACTAGAGTACAATTAATTTGTGCTAATTAAAGTTGAGCATCCATAAGAATTGAATATATGAAATCTAGTAAGAGATTTATGCTAGTATGTTTTGTGAGATTGTCATGTTCTAGTATCATCTTGCTTAAGAGCTTTGTTCTATTTGTGTGGCTTATGCACTAGGTTCTCCTAGATCAAGTAGTTGTAATCTTATTTAGATATTAGAAACATGATGAAGTGATTTCTTATGTTTCTTTTGGAAAAGTTTATGAAAGGATTTGAGGGTGAGATGATGCTTGTTTAGAATGTATTATTCTGATATTAGTATGATAGTCAGCGTGTGGGTGTGATGATAATGTTGAATGTTCAATTAATAAAAGGATTTGATAACTTCCATGATGCTATTTAAATCAAAAGTTTTGATAGTTGCATACACGATCTTTGATCTCTTGACTTATGTAGTAGCTGAAATTGTTTAAAGCAAAGTGTCGTGTTGAGGGTTTTAATTAGTTCTTAAAGAATTAATGTGTTGTGGTCTTCAACTCTTCTTTGTTGGAATTGTTGAGGTGATACCGTAATCAAAGAAGGTTGTTCTCTTTGTTAAAAGGAAAAATTTGATAAAAGTTTTGGAGCTTGAAGCAAGTTGTGTAATCTTTGTGAAGTGTGTTTGACTTCTTATTTTCACCGCTTAAGAGTTTCTTGAGCTCAAATGACAATACTGTATTCGTATTGGTTGAGATTTGATGTTTTCTTCTTAAGGAGGCATGTGCCATGTGGTCTTATCCTTTGTTGTCCAAGATCTTCGTTTACTTGATCTTGTGTTTATTGCAGATGGACTTTGTGCTGAAATTTTCTTCTTTTGCTTCTCCAAGAAAGGGGTAAGCAGTTTGGGTTGCAAAGACCTTTAAGAGGTGTATGGCAACTGGTTGGTGTGGTTTTGTGATTAGTCTGGGTGAGATTGTAGGTATCAAGATGCTTGAGATTCTTGGAGTGATAAATTGATTCTGTCGAATAATTCTCGGTGAGGATTTGATTTAAAGGAGATGTTGTCCTTGGGGCTAACTAGTTATTGTTGCAACTAGAAGAACCTAGTTGTGGTTCATAAGTGTTACGTATATTTTGCTGGAACGTTAGAATCATTGAAAGTGTGGGAATCTTGATCAATTTTATTGGAGCATCATGATTGGGTACTTTGCAAGGATTAGTAGGATGATTATGATGGTGTAGTTATTGAGTTTATAATTATGATAAAGCCCAACCGTTTCAGGAATTATTGGGATAGTAAGGATTACTGAAAATTATTGCCATGTATGACTTGGCTTCAGAAAATAATCCTCCAGGAGTTAGAATCTTCCTACAGATAATCAGGTTGAGATTATGTTTTCATGTGGTTGCGAAGGGTTGAGCATGGTTGATTTTGGAGACGTTAGTCACCGAATTTAAGAGTCTTTGTATTAATTATATGGAAGTACATATATAGGAGTCCTGGAAACGAAACTTTTTGGGTTTGGCGTTCCATACTAGGACCTTGGAGGCTAATGATGTGGTGTGAAAATATCGAAAGGAGTGGATTCCGAATATTATGATGTTCTTTGATAGTATCTTTTGGATGTAGTAAAAGAGTGTGTGAGCCGAGAAATTCATGTTGATTGTCCTTAAGATTTGTGGTGAAGTGATGGTGGATGAAAATAACGATGAGATGCATTAGAAATTATTCGTTAAAGTAACATGTGGGCAGAGGAGTTGACTAGAGTATGTTATTGTGAGAATAGCAGAGTCCCTCTACAAAAGTGTGTTGGATGCACTCGGTTTGAACATAGAGTTGATGTTGCCAATTTAAGAGAATTGAGCTAGTATGGTATGGGATGATTTGGAACCTCGATTCAAGAGGAAGTATATTCCTAAAAGAAAAAAATGGACGGGTTTGATATTTGAGTGATTCCCTTTTACGTATGTGTTGCTTATGTGCAAACTACCTACTTGAAAGTGAGGAGGTTTTTCGTGCTGAATCCTCATTTTCTCTTCTTTTGATTTGACCCTTTTTTTTGGGGAGTTGGTTTTGTGTGGTTGCGATGGGAACTCTTTATGTTCAGTTGAATTCTATATGTGAAAGAGTGGGTTTACCTTGAGCCCTGTGATGCGCCCGTGTTTAAGGGGGTGCTCATTGCTAAGGTAAAGAAATCGATTGAGAATGGAAACATGAGATATATGTCTTGTGCACGTTGTGTGGTTGACACTAAAGGGAATGATAACCCGATGTGTATTTAATCGCTTTTATTAATTGCGGTTGGTTCGTGTATCACAAGGACCACTTTGGGTCCTAGTGTGTGGTACTCGGCGCTTTATGCGACCCAATATCGAGGAGAACTTGAAAGATCGGGTGTGGATTTCATTAAAACCATTGACCAACGAGTAAAACCAACTACCATTAAAGAATTAAAGTTGCACCATTCGAAGTATTTTTGGTGCGTAAGTTGAATGAGTGGCCTTGGTGAGGTACAATCTGTTGGCTGCCCAGAGCGGGCTGAAAAGTCATGCAGATGTGAGGAGCAAGGATCGGGAGGTTGGCAAACCACTTGGATCTTCTAGAACCTTTGCGCAAGGTTCAAGCATTTAGAAAAAAAATTTAGTATGTCAAAGGGCTATGGTCGCAGACAGAGAGAGAGAAGCAACTTGGGAGTTGGAGTCTCGCATGCTGTGCAGATGCAACGTTGTTCACGTCAGTGCGTGTTTTGCTAGTTGGTTGTTTTGTTTCTGTTGTGGTTGCGGTTAGAATTGGGTCGAATTCTGTTCAAGGGGGGTAGAATGTAATACCCCAGAATGTTTTATTAATTATTTTGCAATTGTTTTATTAATTATTAATTAGAGAGAGGGACCTGGAAGGAAAAGATTGAAAATTATAAGAGATTGAGGGGTTTTCTGAAAATCTAATCAAACCTGGGCCTAGGCCTTGGCCCAGGTGGGTTTTTCTTGGCCCAAGAGGGGAGGGGGAGGTGTTTTAAACCCTAGCCCCACCTCCGCCCTTGCCCAAACCGCAGCCCCCCTTGCCCAAGCCGCAGCCCCTGGTGCCCAAGCCGCCGCCTGCGCCGCCCTGCGCCGCCTCGCCGCGCCGCCGCCGCCGCCGCCGGCTCCCGCCGCCGCCGCCCCTGCGCCACCCACCCTGCCGCGCCGTGCCGTCGCCGCCGTGGTGCCGCTGCTCTCCGGTGCCGTGTTGTTGCTACGTCGTCGTCGTCGCCTTCGTCGTCGTCGTCTCCTCCCCCGGTGCGCCGTCGTCGTCGTTCGTCGCAGCACCGCGTGGATCCGGAGGAAGGAGAGGAGGAGATCGCGGGCATGTTTATCACCGTGTTTGTCGTGTTCGTCGACTTGTTCGTCGTCGTGTCGTCAAGGGTAATCTCTGTCAATCTCTAGATGAGTTTTTAATCGAGTTAGATTCGTCGGTTTTCGGATCTATTAGGATAGTTTCTGTTAGTCGGCGGTTTTGATCTAGTTTCGTCAGGATTCAGGTCTGGACCCCTTCTAGAAAATTATAGAGGGCTTTATTATATTTCCAGGGAGTATAAGAACACGTTATTTGGATCTGTGTAACGAAAGTTATGAATTTTCTAGTGCGGCTGTTCTGCAGATCGTGGTAGTTCTGGACAGTTTGTAGTAGATCGGTTTGTGCAACGGGAATCGTGGCGATTCAGGAGTTCTTCAAATTGAGAAAGTTGTAGATAAGTTTCTTAGCTTTCCAGAGAGGTAAAGAAGTCCGGATTCTAAGTTTCTGGGTGGAAGTTATGATCGTTTTAGTGCGCTGTCCAGAGAGTCAGACGTGATTATTGATGCTTTAGAAAAGGGTTTGGATCGGGTAGAACATGGCAGAATCAGAGAGGCTCCCCAACTAAGTTTATTTAGATAATTTAATTATCTTTCCAGAAAGTCTGAGAACGCTTAATTTAGAGTTTTGTTCTGGAAGTTATGATTTTTGGAAGTCGGCTGTCTGTGGATGGGCAGATTTGGCCGAGGGGAGTTGGGGATTTATTTGATATAAATTGTTGGGGTAATTGGGCTTGCTGTTATTTCCTATCTAGAAACCCGTTACTGTCATGTTAGTAATTATTAATTAATTATTCAGGAGGAGAGCGGATTCCGGGGGTTTCGCCTTCTGCTCGTTCTTCGTTGTCTCGCGGTTGAGGCAAGTATAACCTTGCTATGATTAATCTGTGTGATTTGATGGTTTAGATGTTTTGAGTGATGTTTGAGTTATGAATGCTTTACTTGTGAATTTTACTAAAGTTCTAAGTTGTTAATGCTATATATGTTCTGTTTACATTATAGCATTTATGAGATTTAATTGATACATAGTATGTTGAATGCCTGTTTATCTTGTTGATACATTCACATATATGCATCATGCTGAGAATTATTGAAGTCTTGGTCACATAGTGATTAAGCGTTGAGATCCCCACACTTGTGGAGTGTGGGCGATTGGTCCCTGTACCCGTGGGTACAGGCATGGGTGTGCATTGACGGATGCACACTCCGCATTACCGGTAAAATGCGAAGAGGAGAATGCACTTTTGATCATATTGCATAGCATGAAATTCATATGAAACATGTTTTACTTGACATTTAATATTCATGCTTGCTTTTGTTACAGTGTATACTTGCTGAGTCGTTGGACTCACCCTTGTTGTTGTTTGTTTATTTTAGGTACCAATGTGAGATCAACATACATGGGGACATGAATGGCTAGTTCAGATTCACGTGCACTATTCCTTCATTAAGAAATAAATGCAGTCATTATAAGCTTGTTGGCTGGGTAGCTTAATTAGTTCATTTTATTATTCATCAACTTTAAATGTAATAATGATTAGAACTATTTGTCATCGCTTCCGCTCTTTATTTTGGAATTAAAACTATTTCTGTTTATCTAGTGTGTTGTTAATGATTAAATAGATAAGACTTTGTTTAATTATTTTGGAATAATTTGTAGAAGTTTTATTATTAGCTAGAAGATGGTAGCATTTCAGGCCATTGTTTGGCTGGGATGTTACAGTTGGTATCAGAGCGGGCTTTAGGTCCGTGGTAATTAAATTATTAAATTGACACACCAGTGCACAGTAGGATGGGATGGGTCAAGCATTGCATTTATGCTTTTGACATGTTGTGTTGATGATTTACATTATGAGATAATCTTGTATGCTTATTGATAATCTTGTATGATTATGATTTGCTCCTATGACTGTTATGAGTGGGAATAGTCAATGTGATGATGTAGATGTTGTGATGTGATGCCTTGACATTGCCAGATTATACCATTGGTTGTAGTATAAGGATTAGCAATGTAGTTACCTCAGGTAACTTAATTGGAGGTGTTGTGGATGAGTTTGCTTAGAAACGTTGCTATTATCCTTAAGTGATTTCGGCCAAGTCTTGGTCTATTGCAGTTAATGAATCTCTTTTGAGTTTGTGGTTCTTGCAGTTGAGGGTATGCAATTGGTCTCTACCTATTCCTTGAAGCAGTTATTGTTTCTTTCCGGACTAATGAGATACTTTTGCTACCTGTGTTTATTGTTGACTTGTAAGGTTATTTCCTTTGTGGGAGTTTTGTTTTGTTGAGAATCATGGCTTATTGGTTCGCTTGGTGTTTTCTTTTATTAATGCAAATTTTGAATTGCAAAACTCATGGTTATGTGAAAGCTTTGGATCTATGTATTTCTTTATCTCGAGCGTTGAAGTTTATTTTTTTTCCTCTTCTTTCTGAAAGAGAGTGTTAAAATACTATATGGTGTTTTGCTATGCTTAAGTGGAAGTTGGTAATCATATAAACTAATTCATAAGGTCTGAATTATCAAGTTGATATGTTAGCATAGTGCATAATTAATGTTTTTAACTAGTATCCTTGGAAGTGTAGTTATTTAATTTGATATTGCCCTGTAATAGTTTTTAGAAGAACTATGATTAAGAATTTGTCTACTCATCATAGTAATTCATGGAGTATTGAGGAGTGTGCAAAAAGAATTAGAATGATTGCTATGATTGTTTGAATTTATATCATGTTGGATAAATTGAATGATCTTGGTCTTTAGTAATTAATCTGACCATTTGGAATGATTAAGTAAGGAGGTGATCGAATATTGCCCTGGTAATATTAACCTTTAATATGTCTTTTATTTAGATACTTTATTAGGATGCAAAAGTGCTAGTTTCATCTATTTTTTACAATGTTAAATTGTTGAAAAACTTATAAAGAAATAGATGAAGGTTGATGTATTGACTTGTAGAAACTTGTCTTACAAGCTGGTATCATTGAAGTTTAAAGTCATTTCTGTACTAATTTCTGAATGTAAGTTAGGATACAGAATCTATGTTCATGATTGTTTTATGATTGTAAAACGAAGTTAGGATCATGAATGCCGTTGTGATAAAATAATAATCAATTATTACCGGTAATGACTAGAGTACAATTAATTTGTGCTAATTAAAGTTGAGCATCCATAAGAATTGAATATATGAAATCTAGTAAGAGATTTATGCTAGTATGTTTTGTGAGATTGTCATGTTCTAGTATCATCTTGCTTAAGAGCTTTGTTCTATTTATGTGGCTTATGCACTAGGTTCTCCTAGATCAAGTAGTTGCAATCTTATTTAGATATTAGAAACATGATGAAGTGATTTCTTATGTTTCTTTTGGAAAAGTTTATGAAATGATTTGAGGGTGAGATGATGCTTGTTTAGAATGTATTATTCTGATATTAGTATGATAGTCAGCATGTGGCTGTGATGATAATGTTGAATGTTCAATTAATAAAAAGGATTTGATAACTTCCATGATGCTATTTAAATCAAAAGTTTTGATAGTTGCATACACGATCTTTGATCTCATGACTTATGTAGTAGCTGAAATTGTTTAAAGCAAAGTGTCGTGTTGAGGGGTTTTAATTAGTTCTTAAAGAATTAATGTGTTGTGGTCTTCAACTCTTCTTTGTTGGAATTGTTGAGGTGATACCGTAATCAAAGAAGGTTGTTCTCTTTGTTAAAAGGAAAAGTTTGATAAAAGTTTTGGAGGTTGAAGCAAGTTGTGTAATCTTTGTGAAGTGTGTTTGACTTCTTATTTTCACCGCTTAAGAGTTTCTTGAGCTCAAATAACAATACTGTATTCGTATTGGTTGAGATTTGATGTTTTCTTCTTAAGGAGGCATGTGCCTTGTGGTCTTATCCTTTGTTGTCCAAGATCTTCGTTTTCTTGGTCTTGTGTTTATTGCAGATGGACTTTGTGCTGAAATTTTCTTCTTTTGGTTCTCCAAGAAAGGGGTAAGCAGTTTGGGTTGCAAAGACCTTTAAGAGGTGTATGGCAACTGGTTGGTGTGGTTTTGTGATTAGTCTGGGTGAGATTGTGGGTATCAAGATGCTTGAGATTCTTGGAGTGATAAATTGATTCTGTCGAATAATTCTCGGTGAGGATTTGATTTAAAGGAGATGTTGTCCTTGGGGCTAACTAGTTATTGTTGCAACTAGAAGAACCTAGTTGTGGTTCATGAGTGTTACGTATATTTTGCTGGAACGTTAGAATCATTGAAAGTGTGGGAATCTTGATCAATTTTATTGGAGCATCATGATTGGGTACTTTGCAAGGATTAGTAGGATGATTATGATGGTGTAGTTATTGAGTTTATAATTGTGATAAAGCCCAACCGTTTGTGAATTATTGGGATAGTAAGGATTACTGAAAATTGTTGCCATGTATGACTTGGCTTCAGAAAATAACCCTCCAGGAGTTAGAATCTTCCTCTGGTGTCGGGTTGAGATTATGTTTTCATGTGGTTGCGAAGGGTTGAGCATGGTTGATTGTGGAGATGTTAGTCACCGAATTTAAGAGTCTTTGTATTAATTATATGGAAGTACATATATAGGAGTCCTGGAAACGGAACTTTTTGGGTTTGGTGTTCCATACTAGGACCTTGGAGGCTAATGATGTGGTGTGAAAATAGTGAAAGGAGTGGATTCTGAATATTATGATGTTCCTTGATAGTATCCTTTGGATGTAGTAAAAGTGTGTGTGAGCCGAGAAATTCATGTTGATTGTCCTTAAGATTTGTGGTGAAGTGATGGTGGGTGAAAATAACGATGAGATGCATTAGAAATTATTCGTTAAAGTAACATGTGGGTAGAGGAGTTGACTAGAGTATGTTATTGTGAGAATAGCAGAGTCCCTCTACAAAAGTGTGTTGGATGCACTCGGTTTGAACATAGAGTTGATGTTGCCAATTTAAGAGAATTGAGCTAGTATGGTATGGGATGATTTGGAACCTCGTGATTCAAGAGGAAGTATATTCCTAAAAGAAAAAAAATGGACGGGTTTGATATTTGAGTGATTCCCCTTTTACGTATGTGTTGCTTATGTGCAAACTACCTACTTGAAAGTGGGAGGTTTTTCGTGCTGAATCCTCATTTTCTCTTCTTTTGATTTGACCCTTTTTTTGGGGAGTTGGTTTTGTGTGGTTGCGATGAGAATTATTTATGTTCAGTTGAATTCTATCTGTGAAAGAGTGGGTTTACCTTGAGCCCTATGGTGCGCCCGTGTTTAAGGGGGTGCTCATTGCTAAGGTAAAGAAATCGATTGAGAATGGAAACATGAGATATATGTGCTGTGCACGTTGTGTGGGTTGACACTAAAGGGAATGATAACTCGATGTGTATTTAATCGCTTTTGTTAATTGCGAAGTTGGTTCGTGTATCACAAGGACCACTTTGGATCCTAGTGTGTGGTACTCAGCGCTTTGTACGACCCAATATCGAGGGAGAACTTAAAAGATCTGGAGTGTGGGTTTCATTAAAACCATTGACCAACGAGTAAAACCAACTACCATTCAAGAATTAAAGTTGCACCATTCGAAGTGTTTTTGGTGCGTAAGTTGAATGAGTGGCCTTGGTGAGGTAGAATCATTGGTACGCCTAGAGCGGTGAAAAGTTATGCGATGTGAGGAGCAAGGATCGGGAGGTTGGCAAACCACTTGGATCTTCTAGAACCTTTGCGCAAGGTTCAAGCATTTAGAAAAAAAAATTAGTATGTCAAAGTGCTATGGTCGCAGCAGACAGAGAGAGAAGCAACTTGGGAGTTGGAGTCTCGCATGCGCGAGCAGTACCCGTCGTTGTTCACGTCAGGTGCGTGTTTTTGCTAGTTGGTTGTTTTTGTTTCCTGTTGTGGTTGCAGTTAGAATTCGGGGTCGAATTCTGTTCAAGGGGGGTAGAATGTAATACCCCAAAATGTTTTATTAATTGTTTTGCAATTGTTTGATTAATTATTAATTAGAGAGAGGGACCTAGAAGGAAAAGGTTGAAAATTATAAGAGATTGAGGGGTTTTCTGAAAATCTAATCAAACACAGGCCTAGGCCTTGGCCGGTGGGTTTTCTTGGCCCAAGAGGGAGGGAGGTGTTTTAAACCCTAGCCCCACCTCCGCCTTGCCCAAACCGCAGCCCCCTTGCCCAAGCCGCACCCGCTGGTGCCCAAGCCGCCCCTGCGCCGCCTGCGCCGCCTGCCTCGCTGCGCCGCTGGCTCCCTCCGCCGCTGCCCTGTGTCCGCGCCGCTGCCGTCGCTCCGCCGTGGTGCCGCTGCTCTCCCCGGTCTTGCCGTCGTCGTGGTCGTCGCTGCACCGTGTGGATCCGGAGGAAGGAGAGGAGGAGATCGCGGGCGTGTTCGTCGCCGTGTTCATCGTGTTCGTCGATGTGTTCATCGTCGTGTCGTCAAGGGTAATCCCTGTCAATCTCTAGATGAGTTTTTAATCGAGTTAGATTCGTCGGTTTTCGGATCTATTAGGATAGTTTCTGTTGGTCAGCGGTTGTGATCTAGTTTTGTCGGGATTCAGGTCTGGACCCCTTCTAGAACATTGTAGAGGGCTTGATTATCTTTCTAGGGAGTACAAGAACACGTTATTTGGATCTGTGTAGCGAAAGTTATGAATTTTCTAGTGCGGCCGTTCTGCAGATCGTGGTAGTTCTGGACAGTTTGTAGTAGATCGGTTTGTGCAATGGGAATCGTGGCGATTTAGGAGTCCTTCAAATTGGGAAAGTTGTAGATAAGTTTCTTATCTTTCCAGAGAGGTAAAGAAGTCCGGATTCTAAGTTTCTGGGTGGAAGTTATGATCGTTTTAGTACACTGTCTAGAGAGTCCGACGTGATTATTGATGCTTTAGAAAAGGGTTTGGATCGGGTAGAAAATGGCAGAATCAGAGAGGCTCCCCAACTAAGTTTATTTAGCTGATTTAATTATATTTCCAGAAAGTCTGAGAACGCTTAATTTGGAGTTTCGTTCTGGAAGTTTTGATTTTTGGAAGTCGGCTGTCTGTGGATGGGCAGATTTGGTCGAGGGGAGTTGGGGATTTAATTGATATAAATTGTTGGGGTAATTGGGCTTGCTGTTATTTTGTATCTAGAAACCCGTTACTGTCATGTTAGTAATTATTAATTAATTATTCAGGAGGAGAGCGGATTCCGGGGGTTTCGCCTTCTGCTCGTTCTTCGTTGTCTCGCGGTTGAGGCAAGTATAATCTTGCTATGATTAATCTGTGTGATTTGATAGTTTGGATGTTTTGAGTGATGTTTGAGTTATGAATGCTTTACTTGTGAATTTTAGTAAAGTTCTGAGTTGTTAATGCTATTTATGTTCTGTTTACATTATAGCATTTATGAGATTTAATTGATGCATAGTATGTTGAATGCCTGTTTATCTTGTTGATACATTCACATATATGCATCATGCTGAGAATTGTTGAAGTCTTGATCACATGGTGATCAGTTGCCGAGATCCCCACACTTGTGGAGTGTGGGCGATTGGTCCCATGCACCGAGTGCAGGCATGGGTGTGCATTGACGGATGCACACCGCGTCTACCGGTAAAATGCGAAGAGGAGAATGGACTTTTGATCATATTGCATAGCATGAAATTCATATGAAACATATTTAACTTGATAGTTAATCTTCATGCTTGCTTTTGTTACAGTGTATACTTGCTGAGTCGTTGGACTCACCCTTGTTGTTGTTTGTTTATTTTAGGTACCAATGTGAGATCAACATACATGGGGACATGAATGGCTAGTTCAGATTCACGTGCACTATTCCTTCATTAAGAAATAAAGGCAGTCATTATAAGCTTGTTGGCTGGTTAGCTTTATTAGTTCATTTTATTATTCATCAGCTTTAAATGTAATAATGATTAGAACTATTTGTTATCGCTTCCGCTCTTTATTTTGGAATTAAACTGTTTCATTTATCTAGGGTGTCATAATGATTAAATAGATAAGACTTTGTTTAATTATTTTGGAATAATTTGTAGAAGTTTTATTATTAGCTAGAAGATGGTAGTATTTCAGGCCATTGTTTGGCTGGGATGTTACAGTGATCGAGAATGTCATGAGGTGGTCGTGCTCACTTTTGGAGCACATGGAGATCAAAGATGGATAATGTGTGGAGAAGCTACGGGAGGTGCAGTCCTAGAAGCTTCGACATGTGATAAGTTGGAAAGAGTTATGGAAGGGGTCCATAACTGGAAGGTTTGAAGAGTTTAGAAAACCCGTGTTAGGAAGGGTTTCGTGTCCCTTGATTTTCAGAAACGGATAGGATTTCATGTCCGTCTTTGATAGGGACACGGTTTGGGGCTCCAACATATTAAAGGAGGGAGAGGTTAAGAGTTGATCAATGATTTGAGACGGCTTTTCGGAAGAAATTTTTTAAGAGTTTTTGTGCTGAGATTTAAGGGGTGCTATGAGAGCACTTTGTAGCTACAGAACATGATTCAGAAATAAAAGATCAGATCTATTTTGAAAGTTAGTCGGCACCAACGGCGTGTTTTCTGAGTATTGTCTTCAGCACGTTCTTGTTTCGAGCACATCGGTGTCGAAGCGTTCGAGTGGAGGAATATTACGATTACATGTAAAGGAGTTGAGCGAGTAGTCGTATGCCGAGTGGTCGGAACCCTCATCAAGCACTAAGAGATTCTAAAAATTGGAGGCAATCATTCACCCCCCCTCTAATTGCGGTATTTGATCCTACAAGTGGTATCAGAGCGGGTCGCCATGGCGTCAGAGAGGTATGTGAATCATCTCCTCATGTTAGATGGTACTGATTTTGCTTTTTAGAAGTACCGTATGTAAGCTTACATTGAGACTCAAGGTATTGATGTTTGGAATAAAATTTCTAGACCTTATGAGGTTCCTTCTACTGTTACTAATCTAAACAAAACATATATTGATTTAAATGCTCAAGCTCGTAACTTATTTTTTCAAGGGATTTTTGCAAATAATTTGATCGTATAGCTCATATTAATTCTGCTCACTTAATATGGAAAACTCTTTGCGATTATCATGAATGAACCACTAAGATCAAGAAAGTGCATAAGAATCAGTATAAAAAAGAGTACTCTGATTGTGCTATGAAGTCTAGTGAATCTATTGATGATCTCTTTACTTGTTTTGAGAAAATCTTGAGTGATTTGCGCGATGTTAGTGTTTGATAGTTCTGAGATGGTTGATAGTTGTCACAACTGTTAATCAAACTGTCGATATAAATACATTAACCATATATGATGTTTATTCTAGATTGAAAACCTATGAGATCGAAACTTTGCTATTTAAGATTGATAAATCTTCATCTTTAGCACTCGTGACTAACCCCACGTAGGTTGCTTCATCGAGTTCTTTGTTTTGTGTTTCTTTGCTTGCTTTGTCTTTCTTTTCAGAGGAACAGTTCGAGCAGCTACCTGAAGAGGACTTGGTGTTGATCTCCTCACGTGCATTCAAGATACTTAATAACGTGAAGATGAGTAAGCGAGGAGGCGCTTTAGGATCGATCAGATGCTATGAGTGTGACGAGTCCGACCACATTAAGATAGACTACCCCAACTCAAGGGGAAGGTGATCAAGGAAGACAAGAACTATCGTCGTCGGCCATTCAACATCAGCACCAAGGATAGCAATTTCCATTGCAAGTTTGTTGAAAAGATCATATGGACTCTTAAGCGTCTTGATTTGAGTGATGTGGAATATGAGAGTTGCGACGACGTCTATCACGGCAATGATGATGCTAAAGGTAAGAAAAATAAAAGCGATGACTTCACAGGCATGTGCTTCATGGCAAGCAACAACAACAACAATGACTACAGTGATTTCGATGTGGTAATACCATCACATGATGAGATTGAAGATGGTTTGATAAAACTTGCTATTGAATTGAAAAAGACAAAGAAATTGAAAGAAAATAATTTTATTGTTAAAAATCTTAATTAAAAAATTGCTAGGTTAAGAGTTGAGAGACCATGTGGAAGTCATCCCGTTGTGAGTGATGAGTAATTGACATCGGTTTAGGAAAGTCGAGTTTGAGTCGGTTGGTTTGGACCTTGACGTTGCGTGGTGTAACGGGCTCGGTCGGACTTGGTCAAACCTGGTCAATAGGATTAGAATGCATATTCTGATGATTCGACAGATTTAGACTCTATTATGCTTACATGTATCGAGCGGTGCTATTTGACGTGTTTGCTTGTTTGAGTTGGCTACAGGATATCGAGGCGGAGTCGTGGTGAGACACGGTGGACCGTACTAGACGCAGGTGGCGCTGAGGTCAGAATGGTCGGGATGTGTCGAAGACGACGTGAACTCGAGGTGGTTGCGAGTCGTGGACGACAAGGAACGCGGAAGCTTCCCGGAAGGTGCAGGAGGGGCGTTTCGGTAAAAGCGCAAAGTTGCACAGGCGGGAGCGGTTCCGTTCGGGTCTAGCCAGCGTAACGGGTTGGAGACCCGTTAGCCAAGGGCTATAAATAGAGGTTGGGGGCTGCATACCCCCTCATGGCTTTGGGAGAGAGTTAGGGTTTGCTAAAGTCAAAAGAGGCTTTGAGAGTTTGTTTTGGCTTTAGGCTTTAGTGGTTGGTGAGTTGGTGAAACATACAGAGTGTGTCTCTCTGTTTGTCTCCTCTCTGTTCTTGTGTTCATGAATTCTTGGTGTTCTTGAGTTGGAGAGGGAGAGGATGGATTGAGTCTTTTGTAATTATTTCCCTTGTTTGAATGTTCATACGTATGGGAACTCCTTGTAATCCTTATTGATTGGGAATGAAATCTCTGAGTTTCTTTTTCTCTGGTGCTCTTTGTTTTCGTTCGATAGCAGTTTACTTGATTTCTTGAGATTTTTGTTTTCTTGTCGGTTCTTGCCCGAAAGGAGTAAAATGGGTTGCTCTATGTTAGGATGATGCCTCAGGGTCATTTGATTGATTTTCTCAAGAGATAATCAAGTTTAATTTTAGTTTTCACCTTTTGAGCATCTCTGTTCTTATGTTTCCATTTCTAGGGTTTTGAGTTAATTTTTGATTCCCTCCATGAGATGGCTTAAAACTTGGTATCTAGAATCCAGAGGCTATTAATTAGCTATCCTCAAAATTTCGTAGCCAAAGGATCAAAGGATAAATGGAATTTAAAGTTTCTGCAGTCTTCTCTGTTTACTCGGCTTGAAATATGTAGCTAGTCCAGCTGTTTTGCTATCTGCATTTCTTTAGTCTTCCTTGCCATCAAAGACACTTATTCTTCCTGTCTGCTCGTTCAGCCGAGTGAAGTCCCCAGTTCTTTCGCCCGTCAGTCTGCAAATTGAGTCTTCTTCGGTTCAGTTCAAAATAGCTGACTCTTTCTCAGATTTTGTCAGAAATCAGATTTCTTGCTACTTTGTTTGATTCTCTTATTTCTTGAGGTCCTAATGATATTTAGTTCTAGTTCTTGCTGTTCTGATCTGAAGAGAACCTCATTTATTAATCAATTTCATTGAATTTTCGCTGACTGCAGTATCTTCAGAGTGCTTAGCATTTTCGGCTCTCAAGTTTCAGTTTTCTCGGCTTGCAGCAGTTTTCGATAGCAGTCAAGTTTTTGTTGGTTCAGCTCACTGCATTCAGTTTTGCTACCGAAACTGCCTCTTGATCCGAATCTGTTCAGTCAGTATTTCTATTGTCAGGGTTCAGTTTTCACTAATGAATACAGCAGTCTGAATCCTTGAAGCCGAATGCTATTTCACTTACATCTCTTTCTGCAGAATTCTCTCAGCTATCTGGGTGCAGCCGCAGGCTTCATTTCTTCAGATTTCACTGCTGAATACAGCAGTCTGATTTGTATCTTACAGGAAATCTGATCAAGTATGAAATAAAGAATTTTTGTTGTGTGAAGTTTTAGACCCCTCTCCGACCACCGCCGCTCGCCGGAACGCCGGCGACCCTCGGTCTCCGAGCGCGGCCGCCGGCCGTCGAAGCCACGATCGTACTCAACGTGGTCGAAGAACTCAACGTGGTCGAAGCACTCAACGTGGTCGAAGACACGACCACGTTTTAGCCCCTGGCTGACGTCGGTGACGCATTAATCTGATTTCCTTTAGAAAATAATTCCAAAAACCCTTTTCCTTTTCTCTGATTTCAAACTTTTGAGGCCATAACTTTCTCATTTTAACTCCGTTTGAGCCCATTCAAATTTCTAAATTCTTAAAAAATTCCCCTCTATCCATTTCTGGCCTTAATTAAAATATTTGAAGTTAATTTGTTTTTATTTTTGATTTTATTTCAGTTTGGTGGGTTGTGTTCACGTGTAGACTACGACGATTCGGGAGAATTCTTCTGACGAATCACACCCATTTGAAGAGCAAGGCAAGTCACACTCCTTGACCATGTTGATCCCAGATTGCAAATAAAATTATGTTGTTTTAAATTATATTGCATGCATATGTTTATTCAAGTATTTCAATTCAGTTTCAAATTTAGTTAATACCTATTTGTTATTATCTCCTTTGACATTGCAAATTCTTATACCTTGTCACCCTAGAATCAAACTCTAGTTACGTACATTAGTATTGGCTAGAGAATTTTATATCAGATGCTTAGACCTGCTTAGACATAATATTTGTTCTGGAATACTGTTTCACATAAAATGATAAACTTTTGAATTGTATTCTTGACTTTGGTGAGTCAAGAAGGATTATGAAATATTTTGAAATAAAATATTAAAATCTGGTTTAGACTTAGGCTAATGGTTAGGTGGTGGGTGCAGGCATGCATTGTTGTTCGGAGACACAATGTTGATTGTCTGGCACAAGGGGTATGTGGTTGAGCCTAAGTAAATTAAGGACCGGTCTGTGAGCTACTGTTGCAAAGTCCTATCGTACTACCACAAGGCTGGTATGGGACAGTCCTGGCTAACTAATTTGTGAGTCCCAACCTGAGCCTTGTCGTAGGTTGAAAGTGAGCGTGGTGTAGGCCATGAGAAGTCTCACTCAGCTCAAGAGGGGGCTCCAACTTGTGGATTCAAGTTATAGTGAAACCTCAGTGTTGGCTTGGCCAGGTTGAAGGCCTTGCATTGTAAAGGCCTTGTCATGATCTCCTCGCCGTACACCAAATAAAGTGTGCTTATCGCGTGGCAATATGGGATGATCATGTCTTGTGGGTAAAGCTGTACAACCTCTGCAGAGTGTATAATCTATCCTGGATAGCCATGCCCACGGTCATGGGCATGTTGAGTAAAAGTTTTTCATGGATTAGACTTTGTTTTTCAAAATGATTTTTGAAAAGCTTATGGATGGATGGAATCCATGAGTGTTTGAAAAGCGTGTGGATGGATGGAATCCATACGAGATATTTTGGAAAAGATGGTGCGGGTGGGATGCCCGTGGATAAGTTGGTGTTTGGTGGAGCCTACACTAACGGTAATACTTTTAATTACGCCATCGCTTTTACATATTGTATTAAATTCAGCAATTTCAATCTATTCTTGTATTCCTTTAAATATTGTTTTATGCAAACTAACCCTACAAGCCTTCCATTGAAGCCTTTATCATTATGATGCATTTCTCTGTGTGACTTGCAAAGTACAAGTTTGTACTCACCTTGCTATTTTCACACAGAGGAGGACGACTTCAACTACGGTGAAGATCTAGACGAGTAGGCCGCGTCTTCTTCGTCGTTTGCACGTAAGCGTGCTCGGTGGGCTTCTTCCGCTTGGTGTTTTCTTCCATTGCTATTATTTAAATTTTGGCTTATGTGCCGTGGTTGTAAACTTTGGCATTCATGCCCATATTTAGTTAATAAATGTCATTGTGGTTGATATTTATCTTTGTTGTTCACTGTGTGCACTAGCTGATCCTGGACTAGTGTGATTTACACAGAGGATCCGGGAGTCGTTGCTCCGGGTTCCGACACGCACCCAGATGAAGCGTCTCTAAAGGTGATAGTCTCATCACCTGGAGCACGGGCTAGAGAAGAGAACCAACGAGAATCTCCGGTCATGTGTCGAGAACACACAGAGTCCACAAGCCAAACCTCTCCCTTGCCTGCTCGGTGAACCTAAGTCAAACAGAGAGTAAAGACTCAGTACTACGATAAATCAAAAGAGATTTTGGAACCCAATACTGAGTAACACGTCAAGCAGAAGGAGTAGCCACACACGACTGACCTCTAGCTACTCTACGCTCTCCGTCGCTCAAGGAAGCAGAAGGTCTATGTGCAGACCTGTTGTAACAGCCCAGCTGTTTATTTCAAAATTTTGGATTAAAAAAAATTTTAAAATATTAAAATTAAATTAATTTGGTTTAAAATAAAAATAAGAGTTTTGTTTGTGTAAAATTTGAATTTTGTTTTGCCCTGATTTTCTGTTTTTAAGAAAGCTAGAGTTGAAAAGTAAGTTAAAAAAAAACTTAAAAATATTATTAAATAAAATGATATTTTAATCTTCTATAAAATCCTAATTCAAATTAATTATTTTGAAGCAATTGGCCTTTATTTGGTGTTATGAGTTTGTCTAGAGTTTTAAAATCTATTTTTAAAACAAAAATTATTTTAGGTATGAAAATTAAAATACCAACAGTAGTTGAAAATATTTTTATTAAGTCCAAAATGTCTCCAGGATGTTCGTTGAATTTTTCTGGAACTTTTAGAATTAATTTTATATTTTTCTGAGCTTTATTGAATTTTCTGGTGTTTTCTGAAATCTAAATCAAATTTAATTCTCTGCGGCCCGATCTAATCTCGTGCGTCCATCTTCGCCTAACTCCTTCGCTCTCCATCCGACGGTCCCGATTTCCTCCTTGCGCCGTATCGCTCATCCGACCGTCCGCTCTTTCCTCTCTCTCTTCTCTCTCGTTGTTAAACCGGTCCCACCTCTCAGTGAATAAATCCTTTTCCTTTACAAAAATAATTTGGTCAGAAAATTAAAATCCTTGCTGATGTCATAAATTTATTTTCTACAGAAAAATAATTTATTTGAAAATCATTTTCCTTGATGACAACATAATTTGATTTTTCAGTTCAAAAATAATTCCAGAAAATCGGTTTATTCTTTTCTCTTTTCAAACTTCCGAGAGCCCGTTCTTTTCGTTTTAACTCCGATTGAGCCCATTAAAATTTCTAAATTCATCTAAAATTCTAATCTATCGATTTATACCCTATTTTCAAATTTTTGAAATTTTTGAATTTATTTGGTTTAAACTAAATCTTAATTAGAATTTTATTTAATAAAATAAAATTAAATATTAATATTTGCTAAAAATATTTATTTGAGTTCTTTGAGCCTCAAGGAAGTTTTAAAATTTTTTTTAGAATTTTCGGAGTTTGTTTGAGCTCAATTTTAAAATCTCAAATAAAAATACAAAAAAAAAGAAAGAGGAGAGAGGATGAACAGTACCGCACGGTACTGTTCATCTTCCAGAGGGCAACAGTTCGGCGCGACGCACGCGTCGCCATGGCCGTTCCTCTTCAACCTTGATAACTTTTGATTTTCTCAACCGTTTTCGTAAAATCAAGTGCATTAACTTCCTCTCATCTAGAACATTCCATTCCCAACCGTTTCCCACTCCTTCATATGCATTTTCACGAAAACTAACCACCACCGAAAGACATTCGTTCGTTTGATCTCCCTCTCGGTTCACCTCCACCCCTATGAAAGGGAGCACCGTGTGCCCTTCTAATCGTCATCCACCCCGAAAATTTCAAGTCCCTCTCCTTTCTTCTCTCACAATCTCTATTTTACTTTTGTGAACCGAAGGTGTTCGTCGGCCTTTTGCGACGCCTACAGTGGAGTCCAGTCACTTTTGACCACACCGTTGGCTTTGCCTTCTCGCGTTCTCTGGTGCTCCCCTCGCCTTCACGAGCATCACCGAGCATCGCCGGACAACCGTGGCCAAACCGTGCCGTCGTTTCTCTCCTCGCTGCCACCGTGTGGTGTTCCGTCAAAACCGAGGTGAGCATTGTGTTCCGACGTTCTCCTCTTCGTTTCGCCGCAAACCTCACCCTCTAACTCCTCTCCGTTTGCCCGGAATACCGATGCTAACCCGCCGGTCGCCGAATGTCTTCTCCGTCGTGTTTCGCCACCATCCGATGTCCGTTGGCCGAGCCGTCTGTACCGTTGAGTTCGTCTCGACGTGTTATACGCCATGCTTCCATCACCTTCACTCGAAGATTCCCCGAGTCCATGTCGACCTGGTCGAGCCAGACGCTGAAACTGTACCTTCGCGCGTACACCACTTTTTGGTAAGCGCTTTGATTTTTGTTCGCGTCATATTGTGTCCCAACCTCCAAGCAATTTATCTACCATTTTATTTAATTTTTTGTGGAGCCAATTGTCAGAAATTGAACTTTCCGTGAAAGTGTCTGTTTTTGACTCCCGACGTCGATTCGTCGTCTCTGCTGAGTTTTAGCCTGTGCCGTAATTTTTCTTAGACTTGCCTCGCCGCGTTCTACGCCGTGCTTCCTTCCGTTTCCCCGAAAAGCCTCCACAAATTTTTGCCCCCGACACCTCGCCGTGGCCACCAATGGCATCTCGTGTCCCCATTCATCCGGTAGCGTTTTTCACCAATCCGTTCGCGTCATATCGTGCCAAACCATCCCAGGTAGCCACCTTTCAAATGGTTTTGGATTCGCCTCACCGAGCATCAAGATATCAAGATTTTCCTTTTCCCTTCCCGACATCGTTCAAACGTCGATTGCGCCGTCTCCGATGGGTTTCCGGCTGAGACGATAATTTTCCTAGCTTTGCCAAGCCGCGTTTTAGCCCGTGCTCACCCTACATCTCAACGTTCCATACCCGGTACTATCTCCCTCCAATCTGTCGTTGTCGCAACATCGCCATCACTGCCGTTTCCCCTCACCGCCAGTGATTGCCGTCGTTCCTCGACGCTGTAATCATGTCACTACCTTTGCCTCATCTCCATTATTCCATTTTGTCCGCTCGCCACCACTTCGCAACCATTCGACCCCGTTCTGTTTAAAAAGGTATTCTCGGATTTTGTTATCATTTCATGTGATATCTAAAACTTCCGGATATCCGTTCTCCTCATTCGAACTCGAATCTGTTGATTCTTTCTCCTAAATTCATCTAAAATCATAACCTTTCTTCCAGTATATATTATATATTTTGTGATTTTATTTGTATTTATTATTTATTTGTATTTATCGTTTAGCGTAGAACTCAACGTCATGGAAGAATATTCTAAGCGAAGAAGGAGGTTAAGACAGTGTGCAAGAAGGCAAGTCTCCTTTGAACATCTTGAACCTATGATTGTGAAATGTTTTTGAATATTTTAAATTTATTGCATTTGCTATGTTACATAAAATGTTAATTTCTGTCTTAAGGTATTAGTTATCCCACCTATTGCTATGCCCTCGATTGAACTTTGAATACCATGTACCTTTGTAACCTTAGGATCACTTTTGTCTCAATAATGAGAATATTATGAATCTTTGATAATTGTTGTACCGGTAGTAAGATGCTTAGACAAGCTATATAACTTTAGTAACTTTGGATTGAAACCTACATTTCAATGAACTAGACTTTTGTTCAGAATTGATGGGTAAATGGAGTTGCCTCTGTTCATGTGAAATGAATTAAATTGTGAAAATTGTTTTAGACCAGGGCGGATGGTTGGTTTGGATTGGTGCGGTTAGCACGAGATCTTGAAAAGTGTATGTTCCGCCCTAGTCAATTAAGGACCGACGCTTGTGTTTGTCCAGTCTGAGCACTCCCGTACAACCACATGTCTATATGGGTACGACCTAGGCGATTAACTTATAATAGACTAGTTTAGGTACCACCATGGAAAGTGGATACTAGGGTTCTTGGTTATTCACGGTGAGGACGAGTGGTTCTTGTACTCATACGGCGCAAGAGGGGCTTCGTCGGGTGGTTTAACCCTTCATGGTGAAACCTCGTGGTGGTGTCTAGCTAGACTAGAGTAAGGTAAAAGCTTTGTGATATGTTATCGGGTCTCATGCCAAAGGAAGCGTGGTGACTATTAAGATAACTTGTCTCTTGTGGGTAAAGTGTACAACCTCTGCCGAGTGTAAAACTATTCGAATAGCCGTGCCCACGGTCAAGGGTGGGCAAGGAATGCTTTCACATGGTAGATCTTTGGTTTTGGTTTTTAAAATAAAAGTTTTGGGAACCGAGAGTGGTTGGAACTCTCGAGTTGTTGTCCTAGCGGATGTAGCCGTGTGGGTGGTTTAACCTGTTTTTTGAACTTTCGCGGTTAGCCAGTTGTTTAGTGTGGGTGGTTTAACCTGTTTTTTTGAACTTTGGCGGTTAGCCAGTTGTTTAGTGTGGGTGGTTTAACCCGTGGTTTCGAACTTTGGCGGTTAGCCGCTTGTTTAGTGTTGGTGGTTGAAACCTTCACTATAAAGTTTTCAATAGTTTCTGTTAAAGCAATTACTTTATTAAACTGATGCCTTCGAAAATATTTAATGGTATTTGAAATAAAATATTGCTTTGTGCAAAAGAACCATATAGCCCTCTATGTTAAACCTTGCATCTAATGCATTTTCCCAAGACTTGCGGAGTACTTTATGTACTCACATGCTACACCTAAAATATATATCTCAGAGGAGTATGAAGTTCAAGAAGGAGGCTACGACTACTCTGCGGTTGGATTTGATGAAGGATTTCCAGACGTATAGGTCACGCTCCCCAGTCAATTGCCTGTGGCGTATTGTTGGGTCTTTACCAAGTTTATTTGCTTCCGCTGTGTTGTGTTTATTTATGAGGTCTAGAAACCTCGTTTGTGTTGTAAGACCTTTGGTCAGTACTCTCTATAATATTGTAATATTCGATGTTGGCAATGTAACCATCACTGTTTAACTGTGTGCACTAGCTTTGATCTGGGACTAGTGCTGTAATACACAGAGGGTCCGGATTGGGTAATCCGGGGTCCCGACAGAGATGGTATCAGAGCCAATTTGACTGTAGGACGTGACCTATTTAGAATAGTCGTTAGTAGAAGAGCTTCAAAATTTATTTTATAAAATAAAATTTTAATAATGTGCTATCCTCATCTTTTCTCTTCTTTCTATCCTTACCTTCGTCATGGTATTCCTCCTTCTCTATCTACTTATTTCCTTTTTGAAATGATAATTGTATCCCCTTCCCTCTATAATTTCTATAGATGGCTCAATAATGTTGCACTTGGAGAAGCACGTCATCGTGAAGGAGCGAGGGTTAGTTCTTTAGTTGTAGTACCCAAGTAAAGTCCTACGATTTTAGAACGCTTATATACTACTTGTTTGTGTGCTAGATGCACTGTACCAAGTCTTGTATACTTGTAGTACAGTCATCCTTAAAAACTATTTTAATTTCAAGCTAAGCTTTTCCTAGTGGTTGTTAGTTTCCCTGATCTCTTATCTATGCTACTTCCCTCTTACCTTGTGCTAACCCCAGTTACCGCAACAATGCAAGTTCCAATTCTTTCACTGTGATCCAAGTTTGGAGAATTTTTGAGGACTAAGAGTATATGGAAGACAACAAATTTATGGAAAATACTCTTGTCGGAAAAGCTGTCATAATCAATAGATGTCAAGTTAGGTGATTTGGATAATTATTGCTAGTGTGATATATTTGGTTGTAGAATTGGCAAGATTGGATAATATTCGAGAGGATTGAGATGAAAAGTTATATTTGTGGATACCAATTGATGATAAATCTAAAGAGTGTCATCTTTGTGGATTGACTAGAGAATAAATACAAAGTTGAACTTGGTGGAGATAATTAGATCATGAGAAAAGTCTAAACTTTGCCTTGGATTTATTATCTAGGATTGAAAGGAGCAATTGGATGTAAAACAAGATTTTTGGTTGAAGGGATTATTTGTGATCGTTGGAGAATTAGTGTTAAGAGATTGATCTAGTAACGGGAGATATTAAAAGATTAAGAAGTTGATTTATCATAAACAATGCATGATATCTATTTTGGGGTGATTTGATTGAATCATGAAGATTGGATGAATTTTGTGGAGTTAATTGATTATCAGAGTTTGGTGGACCTATTGATGATGAGTGGATACTAGTGGAATTCTAGAAGATAACACATTTAGATATCTTGGTGGATTAATTTTATCTTTGCAAAGTGGACTATGATATGTCAATTTAAATTTGGTGGATTTAATAGATCATTGCTAGATAGTTGGATTTGAGCTAATGGGATTAACTAGATTATTTAAGGATGTTCAAATGGATAATTTGGAGGATTTAAATTAATTATGGGAGATAGATTGAGAGATTGTCTGGTAAGAATTAATTGAGGTATTTGGATTCATTCAAATTTGGTGGAAACAAAATGAGGATTTTCAAGAGATCGATGTTGGTGGATTATTGAATATTAAATTGATTAGATGATCTCGAAATTTATTGATGATTACTAGAAGGTTGGATTATTTGATCGGAGTTGTGGATCTATTGGATTGGATAATGATCATAAAGCAATTGGTGGATATCACAAATTACAATGTTATTGGATTCTTGATAGAAAAATTCTATGGTTTGTCGTCGATTCAAATTAGAGCAAAGAATAAAAGTTTGTGGGATTATTTGTGAAATCAATAAGGTGCATTTGTGGTATATGATATTGGAATCAAGCATCTTTGGAAAGTTGAGATAATTATGTTTTTCTCGGATGAGCCCTTGCGGAAGTTAAGCCCTTTTTGGTGGAATTCTGAATTAATCAATAGGATAAGGGCAGTTGAAGTTAACTCAGAGCTTGCAGCCGACTAAAGATGTACCATTCTAATTTGTTGTTGTCTTCCGTATTTCTCAGTTGAAGGAATACTTCATAGTACCGAAGAACAAGTTATAATCATGAAGGAAGCTGAACAAGACACAAGAAGCAAGACCATCAAATTCTATAAGTGCAGTGGAGTAATTATTCTGAATCAGAAGCAACTTGGGAGCGAGAAGAAGACCTAAGAGCCGAGTTTCTCTCTTCTTTCTTTTTCCTAGTCCGTCCGAATCTCGGGGACGAGATTCTTTCTAAGGGGGGTAGTTTCTAACAGCCCAGCTGTTTATTTCAAAATTTTGGATTAAAAAAAAATTTAAAATATTAAAATTAAATTAATTTGGTTTAAAATAAAAATAAGAGTTTTGTTTGTGTAAAATTTGAATTTTGTTTTGCCCTGATTTTCTGTTTTTAAGAAAGCTAGAGTTGAAAAGTAAGTTAAAAAAAAACTTAAAAATATTATTAAATAAAATGATATTTTGATCTTCTATAAAATCCTAATTCAAATTAATTATTTTGAAGCAATTGGCCTTTATTTGGTGTTATGAGTTTTTCTAGAGTTTTAAAATCTATTTTTAAAACAAAAATTATTTTAAGTATGAACATTAAAATACCAACAGTAGTTGAAAATATTTTTATTAAGTCTAAAATGTCTCCAGGATGTTCTTTGAATTTTTCTGGAACTTTTGGAATTAATTTTATATTTTTCTGAGCTTTATTGAATTTTCGGTGTTTTCAAATCTAAATCAAATTTAATTCTCTGCGGCCCGATCTAATCTCGTGCGTCCATCTTCGCCTAACTCCTTCACTCTCCATCCGACGGTCCCGATTTCCTCCTTGCGCCGCATCGCTCATCCCACCGTCCGCTCTTTCCTCTCTCTCTTCTCTCTCGTTGTTAAACCGGTCTCACCTCAGTGAATAAATCATTTTCCTTTACAAAAATAATTTGGTCAGAAAATTAAAATCCTTGCTGATGTCATAAATTTATTTTCCACAAAAAATAATTTATTTGAAAATCATTTTCCTTGATGACAACATAATTTGATTTTTCAGTTCAAAAATAATTCCAGAAAATCGGTTTATTCTTTTCTCTTTTCAAACTTCCGAGAGCCCGTTCTTTTCGTTTTAACTCGATTGAGCCCATTAAAATTTCTAAATTCATATAAAATTCTAATCTATCCATTTATACCCTATTTTCAAATTTTTGAAATTTTTGAATTTATTTGGTTTAAGCTAAATCTTAATTAGAATTTTTATTTAATAAAATAAAATTAAATATTAATATTTGCTAAAAATATTTATTTCAGTTCTTTGAGACTCAAGGAAGTTTCGAAATTTTTTTTAGAATTTTCGGAGTTTGTTTGAGCTCAATTTCAAAATCTCAAATAAAAATAAAAAAAAGAAAAAGGAGAGAGGATGAACAGTACCGCACGGTACTGTTCATTTCGAAGGGCATCGCTTCGGCGCTGCACTCACGCCGCCATGGCCGCTCCTCTTCAACCTTTGATAACTTTTGATTTTCTCAACCGTTTTCAAAATCAAGTGCATTAACTTCCTCTCATCTAGAACATTCCATTCCCAACCGTTTCCCCACTCCTTCATATGCATTTTCACGAGAAAACTAACCACCACCGAAAGACATTCGTTCGTTTGATCTCCCTCTCCGGTTCACCTCCACCCCTATGAAAGGGAGCACCGTGTGCCCCTTCTAATCGTCATCCACCCCCGAAAATTTCAAGTCCCCTCTCCCTTTCTTCTCTCCACAATCTCCATTTTACTTTTGTGAACCGAAGGTGTTCGTCGGCCTTTTGCGGCGCCTGGGTGGAGTCCGGTCACTTTTGACCACACCGTTGGCTTTGCCTTCTCGCGTTCTACGGTGCTCCCCTCGCCTTCACGAGCATCACCGAGCATCGCCGGACAACCGTACAAACCGCGCCGTCGTTTCTCTCCTCGCTGCGCGCCGACCGTGGGTGTTCCGTCAAAACCGAGGTGAGCATTGTGTTCCCGACGTTCTCCTCTTCGTTTCGCCGCAAACCTCACCCTCTAACTCCTCTCCGTTTGCGGAATGCGATGCCAACCCGCCGGTCGCCGAATGTCTTCTCCGTCGTGTTTCGCCACCATCCGATGTCCGTTGGCCGAGCCGTCTGCACTGCTTGAGTTCGTCTCGGCGTGTTATCGCCATGCTTCCATCACCTTCACTCGAAGATTCCCGAGTCCATGTCGACTGGTCGAGCGGATCTTTGGCCACCTTCGCGCGTACACCACTTTTGGTAAGCGCTTTGATTTTGTTCGCGTCATATTGTGTCCTAACCTCCAAGCAATTTATCTACCATTTTATTTAATTTTTGTGGAGCCAATTGTCGAAATTGAACTTTCCGTGAAAGTGTCTTTTTTGACTCCCGACGTCGATTAAATCGTCTCTCGAGTTTTAGCCTCGTGCCGTAATTTTTCTTAGACTTGCCTCGCCGCGTTCTCGCCGTGCTTCCTTCCGTTTCCCCAAAAGCCTCCACAAATTTTGCCCCGACACCTCGCCGTGGCCACCAATGGCATCTCGTGTCCCCATTCATCCGTAGCGTTTTCACCAATCCGTTCGCGTCATATCGTGCCAAACCATCCCAGGTAGCCACCTTTCAAATGGTTTTGGATTCGCCTCACCGAGCATCAAGATATCAAGATTTTCCTTTTCCCTTCCCGACATCGTTCAAACGTCGATTGCGCCGTCTCCGATGGGTTTCCGGCTGAGACGATAATTTTCCTAGCTTTGCCAAGCCGCGTTTTAGCCCGTGCTCACCCTACATCTCAACGTTCCATACCCTGTACTATCTCCTCCAATCATCGTTGTCGCAACATCGCCATCACCGCCGCTTCCCTCACCGCCGATGATTGCCGCCGTTCCTCGACGCCGTAATCATGTCACTACCTTTGCCTCATCTCCATTATTCCATTTTGTCCGCTCGCCACCACTTCGCAACCATTCGACCCGCTCGTTTAAAAGGTATTCTCGGATTTTGTTATCATTTCATGTGATATCTAAAACTTCCAGATATCCGTTCTCCCTCATTCGAACTCCGAATCTGTTGATTCTTTCTCCTAAATTAATCTAAAATCATAACCTTTCTTCCAGTATATATTATATATTTTTGTGATTTTATTTGTATTTATTATTTATTTGTATTTGTCGTTTCGCGCGTAGAACTCAACATCGCAGAAGAATATTCTAAGCAGCAGCAAGGAGGTTAAGACAGTGTGCAAGAAGGCAAGTCTCCTTTGAACATCTTGAACCTATGATTGTGAAATGTTTTGAATATTTTAAATTTATTGCATTTGCTATGTTACATAAAATGTTAATTTACATCTTAAGGTATTAGTTATCCCACCTATTGCTATGCCCTCGATTGAACTTTGAATACCATGTACCTTTGTAACCTTAGGATCACTTTTGTCTCAATAATGAGAATATTATGAATCTTTGATAGTTGTTGTACCGGTAGTAAGATGCTTAGACAAGCTATATAACTTTAGTAACTTTGGATTGAAACCTACATTTCAATGAACTAGACTTTTGTTCAGAATTGATGGGTAAATGGAGTTGCCTCTGTTCATGTGAAATGAATTAAATTGTGAAAATTGTTTTAGACCAGGGCGGATGGTTGGTTTGGATTGGTGCGGTTAGCACGAGATCTTGAAAAGTGTATGTTCCGCCCTAGACAATTAAGGACCGACGCTTGTGTTTGTCCAGTCTGAGCACTACCGTACAACCACATGTCTATATGGGTACGACCTAGCTGATTAACTTATAATAGACTAGTTTAGGTACCACCAGTGGAAAGTGGATACTAGGGTTACTGGTTATTCACAGTGAGGGACAGGGTTACTGTACTCATACGGCGCAAGAGGGGGCTTCTGTCGGGTGGTTTAACCCTTCAGCGGTGAAACCTCAGCGGGTGGTGTCTGGCTAGACTAGAGTAAGGTAAAAGCTTTGTGATATGTTATATGGGTCTCATGCCAAAGGAAGCGTGGTGACTATTAAGATAACTTGTCTCTTGTGGGTAAAGTGTACAACCTCTGCAGAGTGTAAAACTATTCGAATAGCCGTGCCCACGGTCAAGGGCGGGCAAGGAATGCTTTCACATGGTAGATCTTTGGTTTTGGTTTTTAAAATAAAAGTTTTGGGAACCGAGAGTGGTTGGAACTCTCGGAGTTGTTGTTCTAGCGGATGTAGCCAGTGTGGGTGGTTTAACCTGTTTTTTTGAACTTTCGCGGTTAGCCAGTTGTTTAGTGTGGGTGGTTTAACCTGTTTTTTTGAACTTTGGCGGTTAGCCAGTTGTTTAGTGTGGGTGGTTTAACCCGTGGTTTCGAACTTTGGCGGTTAGCCAGTTGTTTAGTGTTGGTGGTTGAAACCTTCACTATAAAGTTTTCAATAGTTTCTGTTAAAGCAATTACTTTATTAAACTGATGCCTTCGAAAATATTTAATGGTATTTGAAATAAAATATTGCTTTGTGCAAAAGAACCATATAGCCCTCTATGTTAAACCTTGCATCTAATGCATTTTCCCAAGACTTGCGGAGTACTTTATGTACTCACATGCTACACCTAAAATATATATCTCAGAGGAGTATGAAGTTCAAGAAGGAGGCTACGACTACTCTGCGGTTGGATTTGATGAAGGATTTCCAGACGTATAGGTCACGCTCCCCAGTCAATTGCCTGTGGCGTATTGTTGGGTCTTTACCAAGTTTATTTGCTTCCGCTGTGTTGTGTTTATTTGTGAGGTCTAGAAACCTCGTTTGTGTTGTAAGACCTTTGGTCAGTACTCTCTATAATATTGTAATATTCGATGTTGGCAATGTAATCATCACTGTTTAACTGTGTGCACTAGCTTTGATCTGGGACTAGTGCTGTAATACACAGAGGGTCCGGATTGGGTAATCCGGGGTCCCGACACCTGTAACATCCCAAATTTCGGGTATTCAAAAATATGAAAATTTTAAAACTTTTTCTTGCACTTTGCTGACATTCAAATTTCTTCTGAATAATTGTCTGAAGTCTTTTGGGTTTTGTGGCATGCAAGTTCATAATTAAGGATAATATCAAATAAAAATAAGATCATAAATCCAAATACTAAAATCTTGAATTTAAATTCAAGATTAATAAAATGAAACCAAAAAGAATATTAAAACATATCTCTAAAAGGTTGAGCCAAAAATTTCTTCTTTTAATCTATTTAGCATACAAAAACCCAAGTTTGGGTGTTCAAATATATGTGTCTATATATATGTGTGCAATTTATAATAAATTTAATAAAATCAAAAAGAGGGGACTATTATATTTTGTGTCAAGATAATTGAATAAAGATTTGAATTAAGATTTCAAAAATTGGAATCAATAAACCTAAATCAGAAAATAGAAGTCCCAAATTACAAATCCAAAAGCTTTCCATTTTTCTCTCATTCTCTAGCAATTTTGCACTATTACATGTGGGCCCTACCATTCCCTTTTCTCTTTTCCTCTCCTGCGCCTAGGCCCCCATCCCTCTTTTCTCTCCCCCTTCTTTCTCTGCGAATGCCGCTGCCTCCTTTCTTTCTTATCCCTCCTCCTTTCTCTTTTCTCTGTAGAGCTCACTGCTTCCTTCCGCTGGCATCCATGCATCGCCGTCGCCCACGGTTTCCCCACGCAACCCACAGTCTTCACGGTGACACCCTCTAGCCATAAATAGCTCCCGCGCAGCTTGTCTTCCTCCTCTGTCATTTCTTCCGCCCAGCGCCCATGAGCCGCCGCAGCCTCCACGCCGTTCCTGGCCCTCCGGCGATGCCCTGCCTCTCTGAGCGCATCCTTACGTGCTTCCTGGAGTCTTCTACCCCCTCCCTCACTTAATCGAACTCCCCGTGCCCCAGCTCGTCGGCCGCCCCCTTCTTCTTCATCGCTGGCCGTCTGGAGCTATCTTCGGCCGATTCCGCCGCCCTGGAGCTCCACCATGGCCCCACCAACTCTCCCCCACCGTTGCCCGAGCGTCCCAACGCCGATACCCCGTCGGCGATATGAGCTTCCCCGCGCTGTCCCAGGCTACCGCCGCCGGCTCTCTCCGGCACCTCTCCGACTCCAAGGGCTGCTCGGTGAGCATCCATCAGCCTCTCTCCTGCTCATGCGCGCGCTGTTCCCTCCCCTCTCCTTCTTGGCCGCCGGCGCCTCATTCCCACCCCACCGCTGACCGCCCCGCGCCGTTGCCCGCCCGCCTCGCTGCCACCCTAGACAAATAACCACCACCCATAGCTTCCCCGTGCTCTACACAATCCATTTTGCGGGTCGCCGGCGCCTCCCTAGCCGCCCCTCGTCGGAGCCCCCGCCGTCGGCCGTGTGCCGTCGCCTCCCCTGTCTCGACCAGAGGAAGTATACTATAGACAACGGTTAAAACATCATTAAGACATCATTAATACTAATACTGGTTAATTATAATAAAATTCGGCTGTGGGTCCCACCTGTCAGGATTATGATATTTTCTGGATTTATTTGAACTGAAAATTTTAAATAGGCATAACTTATTCATTTTAACTCCAAATTGAATGAAACAAATTTCTAAATTCCTATAAATTCAAGATCTATCCAATGATTTTTGGAGCTCATTGAATTAATAGAAATTAGGAAAATAATTTAGAAAAACTAATAAAATTTAATTAGGGTGTAAATGAGACTATTTAAGATTTATAATTGGACTAGTTCATGTATGAAAATTAATACTGCTTGAGCAATCACTAAAAGGCCAATTATTAATTCAAAGCAATAATAAAGAAAATATGACTTTGGTTAAATTTTCAAACTTAGTAAAGATTACCCTCAATTATAATATATACCATAACATTTGTCGTGCCGTCATTAAACAAATCTCATTGATATATTTTATTAAATAGCAATATTGAAATATGAACCCGAATAACAAGCTCGACCCAAATAAATAATTTAAAATTAAAAAAATAAAGCTAAGCCTAACAATAACAAAGGTGTAGACAAATGATGATGGTGCCAGTGATTAAATCTTAACATTTAGTCGAGCATGAATAAATGTAGCAAGCTAGGACCCGAACCAATGGATCCTAATTCAAAATAAGTTATGCCTAGTAAGAAGTAAGTGTACATAAAATGTCGCACTATAAAATGCTTTCAACTCGTGTTCTAAAATTAACTCGGTAAGCTAAAAATTGTATATATCACTTATATATAGCATATGCCTAAATATTAGTGCTCAACAAAATAATACTCCGCTAAACTTGCATACTAATTCATAGGTCTAACCTAACTCGTGGAACTTCCTTGATAAATACAAAAATAACAAAAGAAAGTTATTAATATAAAGACCGAGTCATTGTATTATACTATCGACCTTGCCTCAAATCACCCATTAACTCATAATAAAGCTAAATTGAGTTTATTTGGATTTATCTGGACTTTTGGATTATTACATTTATTTGGATTCAGTTGTTTAGCACGTAATTAGAATTGGGAGACGTGAAGATTCAATGGATCAAGTGTGAACAAGAACAAAGTGAAGATAAAGACCAGAAGCTCCAGAGAAAGCATTGTGTGAGCTCAAGACCGTGGTAAACCGCGCCAGGTGAGTCAATACTTTGATCATGTTAAACCTACATTTTCTGCAAATTATTTTTGTTTAAATTATCAAATTGCATGCTGATATTTTATATGCAAATACATGTTTAATTCAAGAATTTAGTTATATGCCCATTGCTTATCTTGATTAATATTACACTCCCTTTTGAATATTTGAATATGTGAACCTTGTCACCTTAGCAAAGATTATGATAGTAATCTTTTGGAAATAAGTCCGTAATTATATGCCATGCTTAGTTTTGCATAGATATTCAGGGGTATCAAAATACCCCAAGCATCACTTTTAATCATGAGGAAATTGTTTGGGCAGTCATGGTGGTAATGACTGGTACATGTTCGATATGGTTATTTTATGCTCCCAAAAACCTCAATTTGCTTGAATATCTAGGCGGATGGTTTGGAGGCTGGTGTGGTGCAGTGGAAGCACAAATTATGAAGTGTGGTTGAACCGCCCAGATACCACTAAGGACTGAATTTTGTAAACAAAGGCAACCACAAGTCTCAGAAATACAACTTGGCTAAGTAAATTTATCGAAATTCCGGACTCATCTCACGGTAGTGGAGAGAAGTGGATAAGCAAGGGCAAGGGGAGGCCTAAAGGGACACCGAGTGGAGGGTAAAGTTTCCCAGTCGTGCTAGCGCTGAGGGGAGTGAAGCGGAATAACGCTAGTAGCTGTGGGGAACATCCCGTGCATAGATGGGACCTACCGCAAGTGGGCAGTTTTCCATAAGGTGAGATGACAAAAGGAACTAGATATTTTGAAAAGTCACTGTGATGGTCTGCTCAACCACATGACTAAGGAATCGTGTGGGGCAACAAGTTGATTGTCTCTTGTGGTGAAAGTGTACAAACTCTGCAGAGTCAAAACTATTCGAATAGTTGTGCCCATGGTCATGGGCGGACATGGAACTTAACCGATATAGTTCTATTTCAAAAACTTTGTGGGTGGGAATGGAAAAGTGGAGGGCAGTCAAGGCCCTGATTTGTGTTGCCCTGGGTGTCGTCCTAGTGATAAGTTAAGCGGCTATAACACTGAAGGATTAAGCATATGGTGCAGATGCCATGTAACGGTGGATGAAATCTGAAACACTATGGTTATTGCATTATCTTACATATTATGTTTTTGTTCAAACTGCTAGGTCTCAGGAAATTTCTATGTATTATATTTTAAATGATGATAATACTTCTCACCAAATCAAAGGTCGTGAAGAATAAGCAGAGGTGTAGGGAAATTGATAGTTGTTATGGTAAGAATATAAAAGATCTTGATGGATTCATGTCGGTCATAGAAGGAAATGATAATGTGAATTCTGGGAATAAATTGGTGGCGTCTACATGAATATATAGGCTAGGTAAATGATTTAAATAATTCTTGGATAATTAGGGAGTGTAAAGGTATTTGCTGGATTACGACACCGTTAACTAACATAAATTCATAGGAGATGTTGGCGATAATGAGATTAATAGGATTCGATCAAATATTGGATGGATGAATTTAATTTACGAAAACTTGCAGGTATGATAATTGGGGTATAAACTTGATCATTAATATTCTCGGTGGGGGTGTGCTAGTGAATTAAGTAGAGATAGATAATATAAAATAAGGTGGATTGTTGGAAGGGCCAATTTATGGTTTTGGGAATCAATGTCCAAACAATTGGATTGTTAGGAAGTCCTAATACGAATGATGTTGGTGGATTAAAAGTAATTATGTTAGGGGATTATTAGAGATTACGAGGTGAAAAATTGATGAACAGCAACCACAAGATTGGATTATTAGGAATTTATGATATAACAGATATCAGTGGATACAAAATAAAGGACACCAGAATTTTCACTAGAATGAGGAGCTAATTAAATTGTTGAATAATGAGCCTAAGATCAGATTTATGAATTGGTGGTGGATATTCGGACTCATGTACGGAATTGGTAACTTCGATTCGATTATGGAATATTTTGGATGATGCAATAGAAATGATTTGATCGGTGGGTCACGAGTAAAGGTATTGGATTGTAAATAAGTTGTGTAGTTAACAAGTTGACAATTGGTTGATCCGAGATCGGGATTATACGATTCTGGTAAAATTTGAGATTTGAGAAATAAATTCGTGGGGAATGCTAGAGAAGTAGTCACCCATGGCTGGATTAATAAAATGGCGGATGACAAAATAGAAAGCATATAATCTAAAATGATGACACTCGCTGTTCGGAGTTTTAGATAGCGATAATAACACCATGATCAAATAAAAATAATAATACAAAGAGCAATTTTTGGCAAATAAAACAACCCAAGCCTCTCCTTTGATTAGCCATGCATATTAACTATTTGCAACCTGTGTATTGGCTCGCGGAGCACGGTGGTTAGTGTGCTCACACTCGCTCTCATAACAAATCCAGAATCAGGAATCGGATCGCCACACATCAGCAATACTTTTGGGTCTGGATGGCAAAGAAGATGAAGACGTCAAGGGCTAGGTCGCGAACCTCCAGTTGGCTGCCCGTGGGCATGTCCTGAAGGTCCCACTTGTGTGCTTCGTTCTTCCGCTGCTGTAATTTACTGAATTTGGCCTAATCGGCCCATGTGTAAGTTTACTAATTTATTTATGCTTTCACATGGTATGTATTCGATATTCATTTTCTGTATCTTTGAGCACTATCTACTGATCCAGGGAATAGTGCAATAAATCACAGAGGATTCCGGATAGTAAAATCTGGGGTCCCTACAAGACCTGAAGCTGTTGCTGGGTCCGACCGCTATGGGGGAGCGAGTCAGAGCACCAGCAACATGATGATCACGCCATGGGTTGCCATCTTGACAGGGAAAATGAGATCTACCCTCAGAACGGTGGAAGTCACGACCAGGGGCGTATCGAGGACGAAAACCAGAAAACTCAGAAAATCCAAATCCTCGATGCTGCCCAAACCCATCAGCTGAAGCAACCCTAGACCTCTTGTTGGTCTTAGGAGCACTCAAGGTCTGGGGCTGACCCTGAATACGCCTTAGAGCGTCAACACGGTCTCTACGCGCGATCTTGGCGCGTTTGAAGCATCACTCGACCGAATGTTCATCCTTCTGACAGAAGGTGTAATGATACTTTACCTTCTGAGAGGTGAAAGTAGCACGATGGGGCTTCGCCTTCTGAGAGGCCGAAGCAATAGGTGGAATCACCTTACTGTCAGAAGTCTCTTGAATAAAACCCGTTGACTTGAATTGAACTTTCTTAGTTCCAGGCTTGACCTCGATCACACCTGCTGCTATGGGTTTAAGAATAGCAGGTGGATGCTTCCTCATATCCTTAGTGAAGTCGTATCCTAGACCTTGATTGAATTTGCAAATCTTTGATTGGTCTAGAATAAGATTAAGCTTATTCTTGCCTCCTGCAAATCTTTCGAGAGTGTTCATAAGATACTGACACTCCCGAAAGAGAGAGGTGCAAGCAAGCGGGGGAAGAAGAGGCAGCAGAAGGTAAGGAAGTAGAAGAAGAACCAACAGCAGAGGAATGGATGGCTTGTGCACGCACAGCCGACTTGGAAGGGACAGTCCTACTGCTAGCAAATTGGTTCACGTCGCTAGGCGTCTTTACCTTACCCTTGGGATCCTTCCCAACATTAGCACACCCATTACAAGTATATGAAGGGTTCTCTAGAAGATCCTTTGTTAGCTTCACGCATTTTTCATCCAATGCAATCAAGTCAAATTTTAGTTTGTTACAACTATTGCATGGTGAGCTAATAGGATTCTTAGAGTCAAATTGAGCTAATTTGTTATTGTTGTCTACCATCTCTTGAAACTGTTTGAAAACAGCTTCAAGCTCGTGATCGATTTAGGACAATTTACGCATGAAGCAATAGGTTCAAGTAGAAAAGCTTGTAGTTCAGCTATTTTATGATCTGCCCATTTTAAATTCATCTTCAAATTATTGCAACTTTCACAAGTCTCGGCCAGATCGAGAAACAAAGTATAAAGACCTATAAATGCATTGTCCTTATCCTCACATGAGGTGCAGAATGTAGTCTCAATAGTAGATGAAGGAACATCAATCCTAGTCATCTCTAATTCAGCAAGAAGACTAATATTCTCCACCTTAATTATTTCAATTTCAGAGGACAGACTATCATGGGAGGTCCTTAACTTTTCCATGTCATCAAGAAAGACAAGGTATGTATCACATTCGTCATGGGAAGGAGCAGATATAAGTGAGGTAAGCTCCCGTGATAATCTATCTACTTTCTTCTCCAACTCGCTACACCTACTTCTAGATCTAGCATGAAATTTTCCTAGCTTAAGAAAAGTATCATTAAGCTGGTCATAAGAGGGGTATACCTCGTCGGAGTAGGAGTAGAGCTCGCTGTCGCTCACATCGCCCTCAAGGGCCATGAAACACACGCCGGAGAAGTCATCGTCGTCCTTGGGTTCTTGATCACCCGTACCGTCATCGTCGTTCCATCCCTACACCTCATGGAGGTCGAGGTCGTCGAAAGCCGTGAGGACGCGGTGGAAGAGTTTCTTGGCCTTCCCAAAGTTGCGAAACTTCTTCTTGCCTTGGGCATGAGCTGGAGGCTTCTTGTTGTTGTTCGTGTCGATGTAGTCGTTCTTACCCGAACTGCCGTAGTTGCCTTTGCCCTTCTCCAGCTTTGGGCAATTCGCCCGAATGTGGTTGGGGCCACCACACTCGAAGCAAATAATCGGTCTGCCTCACTTTCTGTCCCTCACTCTCTTATAAGAGTGGGAAACTTTTCTGGCTAAAAGAGCGAGTTGGCTTTCAGGAAGCTACTCTAGTTGATCATCGGCAATATCACATAGAGCAGTGAGAGAGAATCCCGAAGAAAAGTCAGAAGGTCCAGAAACAAAGCTGGGATCAGTGAATAGAGTCATCGACTGCGACTTCGACCTACGAGAGAATATGTCAATCTCGCGAGTCTTGAGGCGTGAGTACAACGCATCAAGAGTCGGGGTCGAGAGGTCGGTCGTGTCTTTAATTGTGGTCACCTACATTTCCCAAACACGCAAATCAAGAGCAGACAACATCTGTCAAGTATTGTCCGAGTCGGAGTATGTGAGACCGACCGCTCGGAGGCTACTCAAAATCTTGTGAAAACACATAAAGCACTCATCTAGGGACTCACCAACGAGCATTTCAAACTTGTTGTAATCTCGCTTGAACTGGTCCTGTCATACCGTCTTGATCTGGGTGGTGCCCTCATGATATGCATCGAGGGTCACCCAGATGTTGTAGGCCGACGTTAGATGAGAGATGCGATCAAATTCGTTTCTACTCAGACCTTGGGTTATGATGTTTCTTACCTTTGCATTTGCCTCAACATCGACCATATTTCGGCGTTGATGTCCTCATCGGCGAAACGACATACGGACTTTGACCTTCCACCAGATAGCATATCCCTGAGCCTGGATGTAGGACTTTGTATGACCACTTTTGCCCTCAGTCATTGCCTGTGGTTAAAAGGCCTACTTTGTTCTGCTTCCGCTGTTGTACTTTTGTAATGTGAACATTTGGCCTAACCAGCCCTATTGTAAAAGCTTCGCCCTTTTTGAAAGCCTAACTTCAACTATGTTATGTAATAATATTATAGCTTGATGTGAATTCAACAATGTATGAAATGATTCAGTAATGTATCTGTGTGCATTATCTACTGATCCAGGGAATAATGCAGTAAGACACAGCAGATTCTGGATTGAGAAATCTGCGTTTGACAGCGTGCCATATTTCGAACAGAGTTTTTCTTAGGGCACACTTGCATCGCACTTCTTATGAGTTGAGATATGGGCGAAAGGCTAGCATCTCGCATTTTCGTGTGTTTGGTTGCAAGTGTTTTATTCTGAAGTCTGGAAACCTAGATAAGTTCGATTCACATTCTTGTGATGGGATCTTTCTATGCTACTCGACTTCTTTACGGGCTTTTAGGGTCTGGAACTGCGAGTCTAGTAAAATGGTAGAAACCTGTGAGGTGACTTTCGATGAGGCTAGTACGGGGACTAGGCCCGATATCTCAGGTTCGTTAGAGCAGTCCGAGACCATCTTCATGGGTGATGAGGATGATGGAGATGAGGGTTGTATACCGGTCTAGTTCTTCCACCCCATGAGGAGCCTATTTCTTCCACATTTCCTCAGGGAGATCAGCCCATACCTTCCACATCTTCTGGAGTTAGTGGCTCTGCTCCTATCTCGTTAGCCCATGAGGTAGAGGCCACTTTTTCTTCTCATCCAGGATCTCCCCGACATATTCAGAAAGATCATCCTTCTGAGCAGATGATTGGAGACCTCTTTGAGCGAGTCACACACTCAAAGTCTAGCATGTCACATTTCTATCTCAACTCTGCCTTCGTTGCCTCATTTGAGCCCAAGGATGTTACTCATGCTCTTTCTGATGAGTCTTGGGTCAATGCCATGCATGAGGAATTAGAAAAATTCGAGAGAAACAAGGTCTGGTCGCTTGTTGAGTCCCCCAGAGGTCACAATGTCATTGGTACCAAGTGGGTGTTCAAGAACAAGCAAAGTGAGGAGGGGTTAGTCATTCGAAACAAGGCTAGACTGGTAGCTCAGGGCTTCTCTTAGGTTGAGGGTCTAGATTTTGAGGAGATCTTTGCCCCTATAGCTAGACTTGAGGCCATTAGAATCCTGCTTGCATTTGCAGCTTCTAAGAGTTTCAAGCTTTACCAGATGGATGTCAAAAGTGCCTTCCTCAATGGGTTTATTGAGGAACAAGTCTATGTGAGACAGCCTTCAGGTTTCGAGAACCCCAAATACCCAAACCATGTCTACAAGCTTTCCAAAACCTTCTATGTACTTAAGCATGCCCCTAGAGCTTGGTATGAAAGGCTTAAGTCCTATCTGTTGAGTCATGGTTTTGAGATGGGTAAAGTGGATAAGACCTTGTTCATTCGTAGGCATGGCACTGACCTTTTGCTCGTCCAAATTTATGTCGATGACATTATCTTTGGCGGTTCTTCTAATGCTCTGGTTTCAAAATTCTCGGATGTCATGAGCACCAAGTTTGAAATGAGCATGATGGGTGAGTTGACCTTCTTCCTTGGCTTCCAAATCAAGCGCACTCGGAGGGTACCTTCTTGCATCAAGGCAAGTACACTCGTGACCTCCCGAGATGCTTTGACATGAGTGATGGTAAGTCGGTGTCAACTCGATGGCTTCCATGACCTCTCTTGACCCGAGATGAGGATGGCGAGCCACCGATCAAAAGGAGTTCAGAAGCATGATTGGCTCCCTCTTGTACCTCACTACCTCAAGACCGGACATACATTTCTCTCGTATCTATGTGCTCGGTTTGAGCTTCTCCTCACAGATCTCACCGCCAAAGGTGAAGCGCATCTTCGGTACCTTCGAGCTACCATTGATTATGGTATCTAGTACTCTTCCTCTTCCTGTCTTTCCCTTAGAGCCTACTCCGATGCAAACTTTGCTGGCTGTAGGATAGATAGAAAGAGCACTTCGGGCACTTGCCAATTCATTGGCACTTCTCTTGTTTCTTGGTCTTCTAGGAAGCAGTTCGTGTTACACAGTCCACCGCAGAGGCCAAGTATGTTGCTACCGCCAGTTGCTGCAGCCAGGTACATTGGATGGCTTCGACCTTGCGGGACTTTGGGTTAGCTATAGACAGTGTTCTACTCTTTTGTGATAACACTTCTGCAATTAATATTGCTAAAATCTCAGTGCAGTATTCTCGGACCAAGCACATTGATATCAGATTCTATTTCCTTAGAGACCATGTAGAGAAGGGTGATATAGTGCTCCAGTTTGTAGAGAGTGACCACCAGTTGGCTGATATCTTTACCAAGCCTTTGGATAGCTCTAGGTTTTTAGCCTTGCGAGGAGAGCTTGGGGTGGTTTGTCCTTATAGACTGTTGTGATGGGGAGTTTTGTACTTCATGATCTATCCTTTTATTATGCTCTTTCTCCTTCATGTTGCATTTTGTGGGGATGCATTTGGGTTAGTCCGTCTAGCATAGACTAGAGTGATTCTATTGCTTAGTCGCTTAGATTGCTTCCTCTCATCTTGTGTCTCTAGGTTGCTTCTTCTAGTTGCTTCTCCTCTCACTAGGTGGAGTTTACTCCTTGCGATCTAGCGAGGGTCGGGCCACCCTTGAGTAGACAGGGTACGTGTTTACTCCCTAGTGAGTTGGTAGACCAGCTTTTAGCCTTAGATTCATATGGGGTAGATGAGAGCCAGTCTGAGCCATAGTTGTCTCTATATCTTGTCTATGCTCTAAGGACGCTTTTAGACTTCTTTACCGACTTCTCGTATTTGACGCTTTGGTTCAAGGGGAGTACAATTGGGAGTTTCTAGATCTTAATGTTGACATAACTCTACTTGAACTAAAGATGTTTCACATGTTGAGAGAGAATTGGATTTTATAGCATAAGTCATTCTGCATTGTAACATAACTACATGGAGCCTTGATTATTACCCTTTTATGACATGTTTTACAATGCATTACATCTTGCCATGATATGTGCTTACTTGCTAGATTTATCATGACTTTATATGTGTAGACTAGTCTTTGTCACGATGAGTTAATTAAAATGCACAACTTGAATTAATTCATGTCATGCTAGCTCTTGTGACTAGTCTGCCTTTAGTTATCCTCTTATGATTCACGCCATGTCAAATAGGCTGAGTTGAGTCTTGAATCTTCATTGAGCCCTAGAATGAGCTATGTTAGTTCTTTTATGAAGCATGAGTTAGTCTTTAACTCCTTGTTCTTGAACTAACTTAGCATAAGCAAGAATGATCTCTTTTGTGCGAAAAAACTGATCTCACCAATTCTTTCTCATGAGACTGCTTGCCATTGCACTTGGTATGAACTCAGGGGGAGCTTTGGATGACCAAGATCATTTCCTTAAGCTTCTCGCTTGGAATGGTCGCATAAGGCTTGAGATCTAGCACATGACTAAACAAAAATCTGGTTGAAACCAACCATAAATTTCTCAAATGAAAAACAAGTCAACTGTGCTAAAATTGCTTAATTACAAAATAATCAAGTGCTTGAACAAATGATTCATCTTTGAACTTGTAGTACTCTAAGTTGGCTCAATTCTAGCTTCTTGATTACACTTAGATTATTGACATGGCTTGCATCATCATTGGATACCTTTAGCTAGACTATGATCATAGATAACTTGACATGCTAAGAAATTCGATCAAAATTTCAGATTATGACTTATTTGGCTCAACTTGTCTATACATGCATTGTCATGATCTAGATAGTATTCTATAATGTTATGGCTTGGTGTAATACTTCAAGGTCATTTTGGATAATCTTCATGGCTCTAATGCATAATACAGTCATTTCATCCAAAACATGACTTATTTTCTTCCTTACATTCTTGATGGTATTATTGCCAAAAGGGGGAGAAAAATGAAGAAAAAGGTAGTACATGTGAGATTTTCTAGAGCTCTTGAGGATTACTCGCTCTTTCTATTTTCGCTCTAGTACTCTCATTTGTCAACATGGTCATAAGCCTCTTTGCATTTTGTTGGACCATGTTTGACTTTCAAACTCAAATATGCTTTTTTGGTGTTTGTCAATATACTCATCAAGGGAGATTGAGAGACCATGAGAGGTGCTCCCATTTTGTGATGAGTAATTGACAAGTGTCTTTGGTTTAGAGATGGATCGGTTCTGCTGTTCCCAGATTTTTCGGAACTACCGCATGTGCGCAGACCGAGCGATGTCTGTTGCTGAGCGCATAATGTTTGAGTTTGATTTGTTTGGATTGTGGATGAGTTTGTGCTGGATACAAATGTCAATTCCATTATCTCGAGCGGTGCTATGTGATGTGTTTCTTGTTTGTGTGGTTGCAAGACATCGAGAAGGAGTCGTGGTTAGGCACGGAAGACGGACTAGGCACGGTAGTCTTGAGGTCGAGAATGGTCGGGATGTCTTGAAGGCGGTGCAGACTTGAGGTGGTTGCGGCGTGCCGACAAGGGACGAGGAAGCTTCGCAGAGGTGCAGCGAGGCGTTTGGGAAGCGCAAGGATGCAAAAGCGGATTCGGTTCGAGTTAGCGGATAAAGTTAGGGTTGTTAGGCACTAATGGGCCAAGTGTGTTGTAAGCCCATTAGTGGAGACTATAAAAGGAGAGGGAGAGGCATGGAAGAAAAGCGAGAGTTTAGGGTTTCTTTTCTCTCCATGTGGGTTTCCTTTTCCTTTTGGTCGCTGAGGAGTTGGTAAGAAGGGTGGGTTCGTTCTCCTTGTTCCCCACTGTGTGTGTGGAGTTCTTGATTTCTCTCTAATGTCCATGCCTATGGGGATGTATCTTGGGATGGATTGATTGTAGCAACTATTGTGATCATTCATCTCTTTTATTCTATATGAAAATCTTGTTTGAGATGATTACGAGTTGCTCTGGACGTTCTCTATCTTTGCTTTCTTGTTGCCTTCTTCCTTCCTTTTGATCGATTTCGTGATTTTTAGTTGTTGTTTGTTGATGCTATGAACTAGGGAGATTATCTAGATCACCTGAGCATCCCATTTTCGAAATTGGAAGGAAGAATCATCAAGACAGGGTGATTTTCAAAATGAGATGCTCGGTGATCTAGATAATCTCCTAGTTCATAGCATCAACAAACAACAACTAAAAATCACGAAATCGATCAAAAGGAAGGAAGAAGGCAACAAGACAGCAAAGACAAAGAACGTCCAGAGCAACTCAGAATCATCTCAAAATAAGATTTTTCATATAGAATAAAAGAGATGAATGATCATAAGAGTTGCTACAATCAATCCATCCCAAGATACATCCCCATACGCATGGAAATTAGAGAGAAATCAAGAACTCCACACCACACACAGGGGGGAACAAGGGAGAACGAACTCTGCCCTTCTCACCAACTCCTCAACAACCAAAAGGAAAAGGAAACCCACATGGAGAGAAAAGAAACCTAAACTCTCGCTTTCGTATGCCTCCTCTCCTTTTATAGTCTCCACTAATGGGCTTACAAACACACTTGGCCCATTAGTGCCTAACAATCCTAACTTTATCTACTAACTCGAACCGAATCCGCTTCTGTTTTGTAGCCTTACACTTTTCCCAAAATGTCCCTGCTGCACCTTCCGCGAAGCTTCCTCGTTCCTTGTTGTGCACGCCTCGCAACCACCTCGAGTCCGCGCCGTCTTCAGCACATCCTGACCGTTCTGACCTCAGCACCACCTGTGCCTAGTCCGGTCTTCCTGTGCCTCACCACGACTCCTCCTCGATGTCCTACATCCACACTAACAAGAAACACATCACATAGCACAGTTCGAGATAATGGAATTGACATTTTATCCAACACAAACTCATCCACAATCCAAACAAATCAAACTCAAACACTATGCGCTCACTAGCGATCATCGCCTCGATCCACGACATGCGGTAGTTCCGCTCCCGAGAGCGGTAGTACCGCCAGCTGGTAGTACCGCCGTGCAAACAGCGGTAGTTCTAAAAAATCTGGGAACAACAGAGCTGATCCATCTCACAAACTTTCAGCACACTTGTCAATTACTCATCACAACATGGGAGCACCTCTCACATGGTCTCTCACTATTACTCTTGTGGCTTCTCGGTTTACGTGGTAGAAAATTTTAATCTGCGCTAGTGTAGCCTACCCGCATCCCAACACGAGGTAGCATGCGCACGCATGGGCATGAGGTGAGGGCGGCGCCAGGCGGTGTGTGCGGCACATGAGGGCTATGTCACCTTGTGCTAAGGAGGAAGAAGAGAGACGAGAATAGGGCCATCGCAGAGAAACAAAAAGGGATGAGCCCAATGGGAGAGAGAGGGAAGGAAAAAGAAACGAGGAGAGAAGCAATAACGAAATTTGGAAATTCATATTTTTGCTTCACATTTTGAATTCAAGTTTAAACTTTAATTTTTTTGGGATTTGAAAGATGCTTGGATTTTAGAATTTTGAATCTATGTTTGAAAATGAATCGAATTTTGAATTCTTGGCTTAGTTTCATTTGAATGCAAATTTTAAAACTTTGTTTTTTCTGATTTGAATTTTCAAATTCAAAATCTTGCTTAATTCAAGTTTCCAGATATTTGGCTCTTCGTCCAAGATTTTGTTTTCCTTAGCTGACAAAACCAAGTAAAGAGCTCGAATAAAGCCAAAATTTTAAAATGCACTTTGTAATACCTCGGAAAATATTTAATTAATTGTTTGATTAATAGAGAGAGGGACTTAAGTGAAAAGATTAAATTTAAAGTGTTTTGAGGGGTTTTCTGAAAATTTAAGACAACCTGGGCCTAGGCCTTGGCCCAGGTGGGTTTTTCTTGGCCCAAGAGGGGGAAGGCCACCTCTTAAAACCCTAGGCAGCCCCCACTCCTAGGGAGCCGCCACCCCTCCCTGCGCCTCCCACCTAGCAGCCACCGCGCCTGCCGTGGCAGCTGTTTCGCCCGCCGCCCGGCCGTGGCAGCCGTTTCGTCCCGCCGCGCCCTGCCGTGGCAGCCGCCGCCGCTGCGTCTCCGCCGCCGCCGCCGTCCTCTTGCGCCGTGTCGCGCGGTGTACCGCGCCGCCGCCGCTGCCGCCGTGCCGCCGGCCGTTGCCGTGCCGTGCGTTGCGCTGCGCCGCGCCGCCGCCGCGCCGCCGCCGCCGCCGCCGCGCCTCCTCCGTCGCGCCGCCGTCGCCGCCGCGTGCCGTCGCTGCGCCGTGGTGCTGCTGCCGATCGTCGTCGTCTTCATCGTTAACGTTGGCGTTAACGTCGTGGTTAACGTTGACGTTAACGCCGCCGTTAACGTCCGCCGTTGCCGTCGCCGTCGTCGTTCGCCATCGCCGCCGCCGCCGCCGTCTTCGTCGTTAACGTTGTCGTTAACGCCGCCGTTAACGCCGCCGTCTTCATCGTTAACGCCGTCGCTGCCGATCGTCGCCGCCTTCGCCGTTAACGTCTTCATCGTTAACGTCGTCGCTGCCGATCGTCGTCGCTGCCGATCGTCGTCGTTGCCGATCGTCATCATCTTCGTCATCCTGCGTTGTCGACGTGTTCGTCGTCGTGTCGTCAAGGGTAATCCCTGTTAATCTCTAGATGAGTTTTTAATCGAGTTAGATTCGTCGGTTTTCTGGACTGCCGGGACAGTAGCTGTTTCTCGGCAGTTTTGGGCTAGATAAGTTGGGTTTCAGGTCTGGACCCCTTCTAGAAAGTTGTAGAGGGTTTAATTATCTTTCCAGGGAGTACAAGAACATGTTATTTTGATCTGTGTAGCAAAAGTTATGAATTTTCTAGTGCGGCTGTTCTGCAGATCGGGGTAGTTCTGGACAGTCTGTAGTAGATCGGCTTGTGCGACGGGAATCGTGGTGATTCAGGAGTCCTTCAAATTTGGAAAATTGTAGATAAGTTTCTTAGCTTTCCAGTGAGGTAAAGAAGTTCAGATTCCGAGTTTCTGGGTGAAAGTTATGACTGTTTTAGTGCACTGTCCAGAGAGTCCGACGTGAATATTGATGCTTTAGAAAAGGGTTTGGTTCGGTTAGTTAATGGCAGAATCAGAGAGTCTCCCCAACTAAGTTTTTGTATATAACTTAATTATCTTTCCAGAGAGTCCTAGTACGCTTAATTCAGAGTTACGTACTGGAAGTTATGATTTTTTGAAGTCGGCTGTCTGTGGATGGGCAGATTTGGCCGAGGGGAGTTGGGGATTTATTTGAGTTAAATTGTTGGGATAATTGGGGTTACTGTTATTTTATATCTAGAAACCCGCTACTGTCATGATAGTAATTATTAATTAATTATTCAGGAGGAGAGCGGATTCGGGTTTCGCCTTACGTTAAATCGTCGTTGTCTCACGGTTGAGGCAAGTATAATCTTGCTATGTTTAAATCTGTGATTTGATGGTTTGAATGTTATGAGTGATGTTTGAGCTATGATTGCTTTACTCGTGAATTTCAGTAATTTATGAGTTGATAATGCTATGAATGTTCTGTTTACATTATAGCATTTATTTGAGATGGAATTGATGCATAATATGTTGAATGCCTGTTTATCTTGTTGATACATTCACATATATGCATCATGCTGAGAATTGTTGAAGTCTTGGTCACGTGGTGATCAAGCGTCGAGTCCCCACACTTGTAGGAGTGTGGAATTGGTCCCTACACCCGAGGGTGCGGGCATGGGTGGGCATTGACGGATGCTCACTCCGCATTATCGTATAATGCTAAGAGAGAATGGAACTTTTGATCATAATGCATAGCATGAAATTCATATGTGATATGTTTTACTTATGAGTTAATGTTCATGCTTGCATTTATTACTGATTATACTTGCCGAGTCGTTGGACTCACCCTTGTTGTTGTTTGTTTATTTTAGGTACCAATGTGAGAGCAACATACATGGGGACATGAATGGCTAGTTCGATTCACGTGCACTATTCCTTCATTAAGTAATAAAGACAGGTCTTTATTAGCTTGTTGGTGGTTAACTTAATTAGTTCAATTTATTATTCATCGCTTTTAAATGTAATAATAATTAGGACTATTTGTTATCGTTCATTGCTTCGCTTATCCGGGTTTATTATTATCGTTGTTTAATTAATCTTTGTTTAAATTATTCTAGATTAATTGTAGAAGTTTTAATTATGGCTAGAAGTTGGTAGCATTTCAGGCCATTGTTTGGCTGGGGTGTTACAGTTGGTATCAGAGCGGGCTTTAGGTCCGTGGTAATTAAACTATTAAATTGACACACTGGTGCACAGTAGGATGGGATGGGTCAAGCATTGCATTTATGCTTTTGACATGTTATATTGATGATTTACATTATGAGATAATCTTGTATGCTTATTGATAATCTTGTATGATTATGATTTGCTCCTATGATATTATGACCGAGAATAGTCAATGATGTGATGTAGATGTTGTGATGTGCTACCTCGGTATTGCCAGATTATATCATTGTTTGTAGTATGAGGATTAGCAATGTAGTTACCTCGGGTAACTTAATTGCAGTGTTATGGTGAATTTATTAGAAAAGTTGTTATTATCCTTAAGTTGATTTCGGCCAATTCTTGGCTGATTGTAGTTAATGAATTTCTTTTGAGATTGTGGTTCTTGCAGTTGAGGGTATGCAATTGGTCTCTACATTCCTTGAAGCGATTATTGTTTCTTCCCCACTCTTGAGATACTTTGCTACCGTGCTTTTGTTGATTTGTAAGGTTAGTTCCTTCGTGGGAGTTTGTCTTGTTGCGAATCATGGCTCATTGTTCGCTTGGTGTTTTCTTTTATTAATGCGAATTTTGAGTTGCAAAACTCATTGTTATGTGAAAGCTTTGGATCTATGTTTTCTCTTTACCTCGAGCGTTGAAGTTTATTGTTCCTTTTCCTTTTGAAAGAGAGTGTTAAAATCCTTTATGTTGTTTTGCTAAGCTTAAGTGGAAGGTGGTAGCCGTATAAACTAATTCATAAGGTTGAATTATCAGGTTGATATGTTAGCATAGTGTATAATTAAATTTTTAGCTAGCATCCTTGGAAGTGTAGTTACTTCATTTGATATTGCTCTGTAATAGTTTTTAGAAGAACTATGATTAAAAAAAAAAATTTGTGTATGCATGATAGAACTCTTGGTATTATTGAGGAGTGTGCAAAAGAGAATTAGAATGATTATTATGATTGTTTGAATTCTATCACGTTGGATAAATTGAATTATCTAAGGGGGTGTTGGAATATTGCCTTGCTAATATTAACATTTAATATGTCTTTTAATTAGAAACTTTATGAGAATGCACAATTGCTAGTTTCATCTATCTTTTACCATGTTAGATTGTTGAAATATGTATAAAGAAATAGATGAGGATTGAGGTATTGACTAGTAGGAACTTGTCTTATAAGCTGGTATTATTTAAGTTTAAAGTCATTTCCGTTCTAGTTTCTGAATGTAAAGTAGGATACAGAATCTATGCTCATGATTGTTTTATGATTGTAAAACGAAGTGAGGATCATGAATGCCGTTGCGATAAAATAATAATCAATTTGTGCTAAATTAAAGTTGAGCATCCATAATAATTGAATATATGAAATCTAGTAAGAGATTTATGCTAGTATGTTTTGTGAGATTGTCATGTTCTAGTATCATCTTGTTTAAGAGCTTTGTTCTATTTATGTGGCTTATGCACTAGGTTCTCCTAGATCAAGTAGTTGCAACCTTATTTAGATATTAGAAACATGATGAAGTGATTTCTTATGTTTTTTTGGAAAAGTTTATGAAGGGAGTTGAGGATATGATGATGCTTGTTAAGAATGTATTATTCTGATGTTAGTAGGTTGGTCCATTTGTTTTTATGATGGTAATGTTGAAGGTTCATTAAATAGAAGAATTTGAATAAATTCCTTGGTACTATTTAAATCAAAAGTTTTGATAGTGTGTATGCGATCTTTGATCTCATGATTTATGTGGTAGCTGAAATTGTTTTAAGCCAAGTGTCGTGTTGAGGATTTTATTAGTTCTTAAAGAATTAATGTGTTGTGGTCTTCAACTCTTCTTTGTTGGAATTGTTGAGGTGATACCGTAATCAAAGAAGGTTGTTCTCTTTGTTAAAAGGAAAAGTTTGATAAAAGTTTTGGAGGTTAAAGTCAAGTTGTGTAATCTTTGTGAAGTGTGTTTGACTTCTTATTTTCGCCGCTTAAGAGTTTCTTGGGCTCAAATGACAATATTGTATTCGTATTAGTTGAGATTTGATGCTTTCTTCTTAAGGAGGCATGTGCTTTCAACTGTGGTCTTATCCTTTGTTGTCCAAGATCTTTGTTTTCCTTGGTCTTGTGTTTATTGCAGATGGACTTTGTGCTGAAATTTCCTTCTTTTGCTTCTCCAAGAAAGGGGTAAGCAGTTTGGGTTGCAAAGACCTTTAAGAGGTGTATGGCAACTGGTTGGTGTGGTTTTGTGTTTGGTCTAGGTGATAATGTGGGTATCAAGATGCTTGAGATTCTTGGAGTGATAAATTAATTCTGTCGAATAATTCTCGATGAGGATTTGATCTAAAAAAAATATTGTCCTTGGGGCTAACTAGTTATACTGTTGCAATTAGAAGAACCTAGTTGTTGTTCAAGAGTGTTACGTTCATTTTGCGGGAACGTTAGAATTATTGAAGGTATGAGAATCTTGATCAATATATTGGAGCATAATGATTGGGTACTTTGAAAGGATTAGCAGGATGATTATGATGGTGTAGTTAATGAGTTTATAATTGTGAAAAGTCCAACCGTTATGGGAATTATTGAGATAGTAAGAATTGTTGAATTCTTTTGCCATAAATAACTTAGCTCAGGGAGTAACCCTCTAGGAGTTAGAATCTTCTTACAGATAATCAGGTTGAGATTATGTTTTCATGTGGTTGTGAAGGATTGAGTAGGGTTGATTGTGGAAAATTTTAGTCACTGAATTTGAGAGTCTTTGTGTTAAATATATCGAAGTATATGGATAGAAGCCTTGGAGATGGGAAATTTTGGTTTTGCTGTTCCACATTAGGACCTTGGAGGCTAATGATGTGGGTGAAAATAGTGAAAGGAGTGGATTCTGAATATTATGATGTTCCTTGATAGTATCCTTTGGATGTAGTAAATGAGTGTGTGAGCCGGGAAATTCATGTTGATTATCCTCAAGATCTGTGGTGAAGTGATTGTGGGTGAAAATAACGTTGAGGTGCATTAGAAATCATTCGTTAAAGTAACATGTGGGTAGAGGAGTTGACTAGAGTATGTTACTGTGAGTATAGTGGAGTCCCTCTACAAAAGTGTGTTGGATGCACTCGGTTGAACATAGAGTTGATGTTGCCAATTAAGAGAAATGAGTCAGTGTGGTGTGTGCTGATTTGGAATCTTGTGGATCAAAAGGAAATTTATTCCTAGCAAATATATACATATTCTTGGGTAGTAAAATGTTCAATGATTCTTGATTGAGCTATGTGATGATAGCTAAAGTCTTGTGTTGTTTGAAAAAAAATGGATGGGTTGACACTTGAGTGATTCTCCTTTGACTTAAATGTGTTGCTTATGTGCAAACCACCTACTTGAAAGTGGGAGGTTTTCATGTCAACTTTTTTCTCTTCTTTTGATTTGACCCCCCTTTTTATGGGGAGTTGGTTTTGTGTGGTTGCAATGGGAATTCTTTATGTTTAGTTGAATTTTATTTGTGAAAGAGTGGATTTACTTTGAGCCCTGTGGTGCGCCCGCGGTTAAAAAGGGGTGCTCCTTGTTAAGGTAAAAGATCAATTGAGAGTTGGAATAAGAGTTGCATGTGTGTGTTTTTGCTAGTTGGTTGTTTTTGCTCCTTGTTGTGTTTGCAGTTAGAATTCGGGGTCGAATTCTGTTTAAGGGGGGTAGAATGTAATACCTCGGAAAATATTTAATTAATTGTTTGATTAATAGAGAGAGGGACTTAAGTGAAAAGATTAAATTTAAAGTGTTTTGAGGGGTTTTCTGAAAATTTAAGACAACCTGGGCCTAGGCCTTGGCCCAGGTGGGTTTTTCTTGGCCCAAGAGGGGGAAGGCCGCCTCTTAAAACCCTAGGAAGCCCCCACCCCTAGGGAGCCGCCACCCCTCCCTGCGCCTCCCACCTAGCAGCCACCGCGCCCTGCCGTGGCAGCTGTTTCGCCCCGCCGCCCCTGCCGTGGCAGCCGTTTCGTCCCGCCGCGCCCTGCCGTGGCAGCCGCCGCCTGCGTCTCCGTCGCCGGCCGCCGTCCTCTTGCGCGGCGTCGTCGCCGGTGTACCGCGCCGCCGCCGCTGCCGCTGCGTGCCGCCGCCGTTGCCGTGCCATGCCGCGCGCCGCTGCCGCTGCCGCTGCTCGGCCGCTGCCCCGCCGCTGCGCCTCCACGGCGTCGCGCCGCTGCCGCGCCGCGCCGTGCCGCTGCGCCGTGGTGCTGCTGCCGATCGTCGTCGTCTTCGCCGTCGTTAAAGTCGCCGTTGCCGTCGCCGTCTTCGTCATCGCCGCCGCCGTCGTCGCCGTCTTCGCCGTTAACGTTGTCGTTAACGTCGCCGTTAACGCCGCCGTTGCCGTCGTCGTCTTCATCGTTAACGCCGTCGCTGCCGATCGTCGTCGTCTTCGCCGTTAACGTCTTCATCGTTAACGTCGCCGCTGCCGATCGCCGCCGCTGCCGATCGTCGCCGCTGCCGATCGTCGCCGCTGCCGATCGCCGTGGCTGCCGATCGCCGTCATCTTCGGCATCCTGCGTTGTCGACGTGTTCGCCGTCGTGTCGCCAAGGGTAATCCTGTTAATCTCTAGATGAGTTTTAATCGAGTTAGATTCGTCGGTTTTCTGGACTGCCGGGACAGTAGCTGTTTCTCCGCAGTTTTGGGGTAGATACGTCGGGTTTCAGGTCTGGACCCCTTCTAGAAAGTTGTAGAGGGTTTAATTATCTTTCCAGGGAGTACAAGAACACGTTATTTGGATCTGTGTAGCAAAAGTTATGAATTTTCTAGTGCGGCTGTTCTGCAGATCGGGGTAGTTCTGGACAGTCTGTACTAGATCGGTTTGTGCGACGGGAATCGTGGTGATTCAGGAGTCCTTCAAATTGGGAAAATTGTAGATAAGTTTCTTAGCTTTCCATAGAGGTAAAGAAGTTCGGATTCCGAGTTTCTGGGTGAAAGTTATGACTGTTTTAGTGCGCTGTCCAGAGAGTCCGACGTGAATATTGATGCTTTAGAAAAGGGTTTGGTTCGGTTAGTTAGTGGCAGAATCAGAGAGTCTCCCCAACTAAGGTTTTGTAGATAACTTAATTATATTTCCAGAGAGTCCTAGTAAGCTTAATTCAGAGTTACGTACTGGAAGTTATGATTTTTGGAAGTCGGCTGTCTGTGGATGGGCAGATTTGGCCGAGGGGAGTTGGGGATTTGTTTGAGTTAAATTGTTGGGATAATTGGGGTTACTGTTATTTTATATCTAGAAACCCGCTACTGTCATGATAGTAATTATTAATTAATTATTCAGGAGGAGAGCGGATTCCGGGGGTTTCGCCTTCTGTTCGTACGTCGTTGTCTCACGGTTGAGGCAAGTATAATCTTGCTATGTTTAAATCTGTGATTTGATGGTTTGAATGTTATGAGTGATGTTTGAGCTATGATTGCTTTACTCGTGAATTTCAGTAATTTATGAGTTGATAATGCTATGAATGTTCTGTTTACATTATAGCATTTATTTGAGATGGAATTGATGCATAGTATGTTGAATGCCTGTTTATCTTGTTGATACATTCACATATATGCATCATGCTGAGAATTGTTGAAGTCTTGGTCATATGGTGATCAAGCGTCGAGGTCCCCACTGAAGGACCGAAATGGCAATAGAGGGGGGGGGGTGAATGGTGCCTTAAAATTCTTCCCCCTTAGACAAATGAAATCACAGCCGAAAGGCAAAGTCGTAAAAGCAGACAAATGCAAATCGACCGATTGCAGGACCGTGGTCGAAAATCAAAGCGTAATAAGACAATAGTCGGCAATCGAAAACATGGATCAAGCCGTGGTCAAGCGGGCTTAGGTGGTCGAAACCCGATTTTGTGACACCGCAATGAAAGCCAATGAGTGGTCGATCGATCGTTCGGTCGAGAATGAGAAGACACCAAGCAATAAAACCAATCGACAACAGAGAAGATAGTCGCCGACAAAGATGAACAAGAAATACTATAGTCGACCGAAAACAGAGCAGCTCAGTATACGACACCGTGACAAGAACTCGAGAACTTTTGCCACCGAGAATCAAAACGAATGGAACTTGAAACCTAGCAAGAACAAGATATTTAAAAGTGAATTTACCAAGAAAATCAAAAGTCTTTGCTAAGGAGGGAGAGAGTGCCTCGGTCGAACTCAAGACAAAGTAACCGAGCGGCGCATCGAAAACACAGAAATTTCTCTGTCTTGATTTTTGCTCTCGGAATGAATTGACCAAGTGGTCTTAGAGTATGAATCCCGCTCGAGCAAAAGGATACAAGCCAACTCTCAAAGAAAACACATAAAATGCAGGAAATCGAGAGGGCAATGCAACAAGTAAATCATCTCAAGAACACAAACATGGAATGATACACGAGATGAATCCAATCTTTCTATTTCACATGGAGGTTTCTCTGACCACTCCATCGAGGTACACGAGCATCCATGCTCTTACCCAGAGACAACTCACACAAGATAGAGAGGAACACTCAGAGCACTCAGGGGACAACCTCCCTTTGCTCCTGAGACCTAACCTCTATTTATAGTCTCACTAACGGGTCTCCACACGAGACAACCCGCTAACCGAGTGGTTAAGCTTTGCGAGCCTCCATTGCTTTACCTGTTCCTCTCGAACAACGGCTCCACCGCTTTGCCCGTTAGCGCCACCAACTCCACGAGCTCTCACAGAGCCTCTCCAAAGGGTCACAAGAGCTTTCAAGGTGGGCGCCTTCCCCAGCTTTGACATTTCTCCAAAATGCCCCTCCGCGCCTTCCGTGAAGCTTCCTCCACCGCTTGCTATCCATGCCGTCACCCACCCGCACGACACGTCCTCTTCGGCTTTTCCACGCCGCTCGACCTCAACAACTCCCTTGTCTAGTCCCGACCTCCTAAGCCTCACCAAGACCGTCTCCTGGTTCCTGCAACCAACAAAGACAACAAAACCATCACATAGCACTGATCCATACTGCAAAACACAAACTGCTCAGCTCAAACCGAGCTCAAGTCTTTTCCACAGAAAATAGACTTTACCAAACCTTGTCAAAATAGTGAACAAACCAGTCCACAAGGTCCATGACTTCACAAGGAACCCAACCGACCAAACATCACCGTAATCGGACACCATATGAGCCCACACGACCGGTTTGAATGAACCCGCACGACCACGGTCAATCTGCCGACAACGTGGTCGAACACTCGACCGCACAACGTGATCGAAGACCATAGCCACGACTACCGACCACGTTCAGACCCGTGCTAACGTGGTCGTGGCTCGATCGCCAACGTGGTCGCACCGCTAGCGATACAATGTGGTCGTAGACCCAAGTCACGACTGCCGACCACGTTCAAACCCGCGCTAACGTGGTCGATGCACTGATTACACAACGTGGTCGAAGACCCTAGCGCCCAACGTGGTCGACCGCCCGACCGCCCAACGTGGTCGAGGCTCCGATCCCACAACGTGGTCGTAAACCCTAGCGCCGAGTGCCGACCATGGTCAAATCTTCCGAGGGCTCCGCAACGTGGTCGTATAAGCTTCCGATCACTCGTACGCTGCTCGACCGCAACCCGATTACCACCAACGTGGTCGTACGCTACCCGGTAGACTTCCGATCACGTTCAAATTCGCCGGGCGCCACAAGATGGTCGCGCCGTCCGGTGACTTTCGATACTCGGCAACATGGTCGTACGCCACCCGATATGTGCCAACGTGGTCGTAACGCCTTCCGACCACTGTCAGTTTTGCCGAGAACACCTCAACGTGGTCGTACGCTCCTGAACGAAATTCGACCACGACCAAACGTGGTCGTATGGCATCCTACATGGTCGTACGAGCCAGGGACAAGTCGTACACGACTTCATTTCGACCAGAATTAAGACTTTGCAATAAAAGCCCAAAACAAACTCAATTTTCCTTCAACCAAGAGTCAATTACTCATCATAAAGATGGGATCATCTCCACATGATCTCTCAATCTCCCCCTTGATGAGTATATTGACAAACACCGTGAAATAAGAAGTTGAGTTTGTAGAAGACGACATGGTCCAAAGAATGAAAATAAAATTATGACCATGTCGACAGAGAGAACACTAGAGTAAAGGAATAAAGAGCAAATTGATCTCCAAAGCTCTAGCAAGTTCCCAGAAGTTGAGAAATTTTCTTTTTCTCCAATCTATTCTCCCCCTTTTGGCAATAAACACATCAAGTATGCAAGAGAGAATAAGTCAAAATGATGGATGGAATGGCTGATTTGATTATTCAAAGTATGCAGAGCCATGAGAATTATCCAAAATGACCAAATGTATTACACCAAGCCATAACATACAAGTATGCTACAAAGATCATGACTATGTATGTAAAGAGAAGCTAAGCTAACAGATGGTATAATCTGATTTTTTTTTTAATTTGAAGTGCTTAGCAAGTCAAGTCAAACAAGATTTTAGTCTAGCTAATGATATCCACAAATGATGCAAGCCATGCCAATGAGCTAAATGGAATCAAGAAGCTAGTGTTGAGCCAACTAGAGTGCTGTTCGTTCAAGAATGATACAATTGTTGAAGTACTTTGAATTTTTTTTTAAATTGAGCACTTTTGACATTTTTTTGAGATCTCATGATTGTTTTCAATCATATTTTTGTCATGTGCTAGACCTCAAGCCTTATGCGATCATTCCAAGCGAGAAGCTTAAGGAAATGATCTTGGTCATCCAAAACTCCCCTGAGTTCATGCCTTGTGCAATGGCAAGCCGTCTCATGAGAAAGAATTGGTGAGATCAGTTTTTTCGCACAAAAGAGATCTTTTTGCTTTTAATAGATTGTACTAACTTATGTGTCATCAAGAAACTGTATAGCTCAATCTATTGCTCAACTAAGATTCAAGACTCAACTCACCTATTTGACATGGCGAGAATCATAAAAGGATAACACAAGGTCGACTAGTCTCAAATATGAACAAGACATGAATTAGGTCAAATTTGGCATTTTAATTAACCTATCATGGCAAAGACTTGACTACACATATAAAGTCATGATCGATTAGCAATGGAGCACAAATCATGGCAATGTGTAAAGCATTGAAAGGATGTCATAACCGGATAATAATCAAGGCTCAATGTGGTTATATTACAACGCAATGCAATGCAGAAAATCCAGCTCCCCCTCAACATGTGATGCAGCTTTTAGTTCAAGTTGAGTTTAAGTCAAAATTAAAGTCTAGAAGTTCCCAAATGAACTCCCCACAACCAAAGCAATAAAATCAAGAGTCGGCAAATAAATCAGAAAAGCAGCAGTCCTTAAAGCATAGATAAGATATAGAGGATACTATGGCTCGATCGACTCTCATCTACCCTATATGTCTCGGGACAACAAATTGCCGAGAAAACGCACACTAGAGAGCAAACACGAACCTGCTCTGCCCGAGGGTGGCCCAACCTCGCTAGAACCTAAAAGAAGTGAGTGAGCTCAACCTAGTGAGATAAGAAACAGCTATCCCGAAAGCACAAGATAAGAGTAAGAAGTCTAAGCAACTCAAAGAAGAGACACACTCTAACCTATGCTAGAAGGACTAAACCCAATGCACCAAAATGCGATGCAACAAGAAGGATACTGTACACAATTAATATGATAAAGCAAGAAGCCCAAAGCTCCCCTCACAATAGTCCGTAGGACAAACCACCCCAAGCTCTCCCATGAGAGTGAAAACCTCGTATATCCAAAGGCTTGGTGAAGATATCACCAACCGGTGGTCACTCTCCTGGCCGGAGCACGATGTCACCCTTCTCTACATGGTCTCAAGAAAATGATATTCGATATCGATGTGCTTGGTCCGAGAGTGCTGCATCGGGTTCTTAGCAATGCTAATCGCAGACATGTTATCGCAAAAGAGCGGAACACGATCGATAGCTAACCCAAAGTCCCGCAGTCGAGACCATCCAGCACTTGGCTACAACAATCGGCTGCAACAACGCACTCGACCTCTGCGGTGGACTGTAACACCGGATCGCTTCCTCGAAGACCAAGAAACGAGAAGTGCCAATGAACGGCAGTGCGAAGTGCTCTTCCTATCTATCCTACACCGCAAAGTCTCATCCGAAAAGGCTCTAAGGGATAGACAGGATGAGGAAGAGTACCAGATACCATAGTCAATGGTATCTCGAAGGTACCGAAGATGCGCTTCACCGCCTCGCGGTGAGATACGCGAGGAGAAGCTCAAACCGCACAAAGACACACGAGAAAAGTGTATGTCCGGTCTCGAGGCGGAGGTACAAGAGAGAGCCAATCATACTTGAACTCTTTTGGTCAACGGCTCGCCGTCCTCATCTCGGGTCAAGTGTGGTCAGAGAAGCCATCGGAGTTGACACCGGCTTTCCATCACTCATGTCGAAGCGCCTCAGAGATCACGGTGTACTTGCCTTGATGCAAGAAGGTACCTCCCGAGTCTCGCTTGATTTGGAAGCCAAGGAAGAAAGTCAACTCACCCATCATGCTCATCTCAAACTCGGTGGTCATGACATCCGAGAACTGTGAAACTAGAGCATGAGAAGAGCCACCAAAGATAATGTCATCGACATAAATTTGGGCAAGGTAAGGTCATTGCCAAGCCGGCGAATGAACAAGGTCTTGTCAACTTTACCCATCTCAAAATCATGTCTCAATAGATAGGACTTAAGCCTCTCATACCAAGCTCTAGGGGCTTGCTTAAGTCCATACAATGCTTTGGAAAGCTTGAAGACATGACTAGGGTATTTGGGGTTCTCGAAACACGGAGGTCGTCGACATAGACTTCTTCCTCAATGAAGCCATTGAGAAAGGCACTCTTGACGTCCATCCGTAAAGCTTGAAACCTTTAGAAGTCGCAAAGGCAAGAAGAATTCTAATGGCCTCATGACGAGCTACGAGGGCAAAGGTTTCCTCGAAATCCGGACCCTCAACCCGAGTACCCACAATGCAACCAGCCTAGCCTTGTTTCAATGACTACCCCATCCTCACTTTGCTTGTTCTTGAACACCCATTTGGTTCCAATGATATTGTGATCTCGAGGGGCTCAACAAGCGTCCGCACCTTGTTTCTTCGAAACTCTCCAGACTCCTCATGCATAGCATTGACCCAAGACTCGCCGATAAAGCATGACAAACGTCCTTGGGCTCAAAGGAAGCTACGAAGGCGAGTGGAGATGTAAAAGTGACACGCCGCACTTGGAACGTGTGACTCGCTCAAATAGATCTCCAATCATCGCTCGGAAGGATGAGATTTTGGATATGTCTTGGAGGTCCCGGATGAGATGAAGAAGTGGCCTCACCTCGTTACTGACGGGGTAGGAACAGAGCCACTAGCTCGTAATAGCGTAGGTGGGGCGATCGCCTCGAGGTGCAAGTGGAAGAAGGCACCTCAAGGGGTGGAGAAGGGACTAGATCGGGTAGACAACCCTCATCTCCATCATCCTCATCATCCACAAAGATGGTCTCGGATCGCTCTAGTGAACTCGAGATATCGGGCCTAGTCCCTGACCGCCTCATCGAAAGTTACCTCACGTGTTTCTACCATTTTACTAGACTCGCAGCCTGCACCCTATAGGCCCGCCAAGAAGTCGAGTAGCCTGAAAAAGTCCATCACAAGAACGTGACTCGAACTTATCTAGGTTCCGGACTTGAATGAAACACTTGCAACCAAACACACGAAAATGAGAAACACCGGGCTTTCGCCGTATCTCAACTCATAAGAAGTGCGGTGCAAGTGTGCCCAAGAAAACTCGATTGGAAACATGGCACGCGGTGGCTATAGCCTCACCCAAAACTTCCGCGGTGTAGAGTACTCATCAAGCATCGCCCGGCCATCTCGACCAAGGTACGGTTCTTCCTCTCCACAACGCCATTCTGCTGGGGACGTATGGAGAAGAGAACGGTGCTCTACACTGTCTCACCACGAAACTCTCAAAGTAGGAATTTTGAACTCCGTGCCATTGTCATCGCGGATCGCTCGTAAGGCACCGGAAGCTCAACAGAAAGCCTCTTGAAAAGACCTCGAAAATATGTAAACGCCTCATCCTTCGAGGCTAAGAAAACACCCAAGAGTACCTCGAATAGTCATCGACCACAACAAGAACGCACCACTTCCCTCCTGCCGATCGCACTCGAGCCGGTCCAACCGTATCCATATGGAGCAACGTCCTGCATCGGTCATAGTAACTGTGGACCGGAGGATGAGAAGCGGCAACCATCTTGCCGTCTTGGCATGGAGCGCAAACAAGATCTTTGACCATCTTGAGTTTCGCAGACCACGAATGAGATCGTGGCGCTAACTCGGGTCAAATGGTCAAATCCAATATGACCAAGTCTCCTATGCCGAAGGAAAGATCGCGGGACTCGTAAGCAAGCAAACAACGGAGAGGATCACCGAAGACTCGAAAAAATCAGCACGAAAGATCCTCCCAAAACGAGAAATCCCGCAAACCGACTACACCAAGAATCAAGAATTTTGCGTTGTTTTCTTAAACTCACCTCGAAATCGCCATCGGTGGTGAGAGACCGAAAGCAAATTGTACCGCAGCTTACTAACCAAGGCAATATCTTTTAAAACAAATGAATCATTAATGCGATCGTACCTTTGGCGATGACTCGCCCGAAGAGGCGTCTCCAAGGTGATCGCCTCATCACCGGAGCTCGGGCAAGGAAGAAAACCAACGGAATCTCCGGTCATGTGTCGTGAACACCCGAGTCTACAAGCCAAACCTTTCCTTCCTCGCCTGGCGAACCTCATCCGAGTCGAGAGTACGCTCATTGTCGCCGATTAAGCACCGAGGGCCATGAAGCACATGCCGGAGAAGTCGTCGCCGCTCTTGGGGTCTTGATCACCCGTCCCGTCGTCGTCGCTCCATCCCTCCACCTCGCTGAGGTCGAGGTCGTCGAACGCGGTGAGGACGCGGTGGAACAGCTTTTTGGCCTTCCCAAAGTCGCGGTACTTCTTCTTGCCTTGCGTCTGAGCTGGAGGCTTCTTGTTGCGGTTCTTGTCGATGTAGTCGTTCTTGCCGGAACCGCCAACGTCAGTTTTGCCCTTCTCCAGTTTGGGGCGGTTGCCGAATGTGGTTGGGGCCACCACACTCAAAGCAAATCATCGGTCCTCTTCTTTTTCGTCCCTCCTTCTCTTGTAAGCATGGGAGAACTTCCGAGCTAGAGGGCCACTGTTCATCCTCTAGCGCTCTAACCGATCATCGCCACGCCACAGAGAGCAGCTAGGAGAACCCGCAAAGAGAATCGGCGAGAAGAACCGAAGCGGGTGGGATCCGTGACTAGAGCCATCGACAGACTTCGACCGACGAGAGACTATGTCAATCTCGTGAGTCTTGAGACGCGAGTAAAGCGCATCAAGAGTCAAGGTCGAGAGGTTCGTGGTGTCCTTGATGGTAGTCACCTTCATCTCCCAAACCCGAAGATCGAGTGCGGAAAGCATCTGTCGAGCGTTATCCGAGTCGGAGTATGTGAGACCGACCGCTCGGAGATTGCTCAAAATCTTGTGAAAGCGTGAAAAGCACTCGTCAAGGGACTCTCCAGCAAGCATCTCGAATTTGCTGTATTCGCGCTTGAACTGATCCTGTCGAACCGTCTTGATCTGGGAGGTGCCCTCATGGTATGCATCGAGGGTCACCCAGATGTCATGAGCGGACGACGGTGAGAGATGCGATCAAATTCGCTCGCTCAATCCTCGTATGATGATGTTCCTTGCCTTTGCATTTGCCTCAACATCACCATATTCCGGCATTGATGTTCTCATCGGCGGAACAACAAATTGTATTTTCACCTTCCGCCAAATAGCATACCCACGAGCCTCGGATATATGTTTCCATTCGGCTCTTCCAAGGGGTAATCCAGCCATCGAAAATAGGCGACTTGGTGGAATACTTGTCTGCTGCCATGGCTCTTTGAGACGGTTAAGATCTATGAAGAAGAGCTAACCGCTCGATACCAATTGAAGGACCGAAATGGCAACAGAGGGGGTGAATGGTGCCTTAAAATTCTTCCCTTAGACAAATGAAATCACAACCGAAAGACAAAGTCGTAAAAGCAGAAAAGCAAATCGACCGATCGCAGACCGTGGTCGAAAATCAAAGCGAAATAAGACAATAGTCGGCAATCGAAAAACATGGATCAAGCCGTGGTCGAAGCGGGCTTAGGTGGTCGAAACCCGATTTTGTGACACCGCAATGAAAGCCAATGAGTGGTCGATCGATCGTTCGGTCGAGAACGAGAAGACACCAAGCAATAAAACCAATCGACAACAGAGAAGATAGTCGCCCGACAAAGATGAACAAGAAATACTATAGTCGATCGAAAGCGAGCAGCTCCAGCGCACGATCGCCGTGACAAGAACTCGAGAGAACTTTTGCCACCGAGAATCAAAATGAATGGAACTTGAAACCTAGCAAGAACAAGATATTTAAAAGTGAATTTACCAAGAAAATCAAAAGTCTTTGCTAAGGAGGAGAGAGTGCCTCGGTCGAACTCAAGACAAAGTAACCGAGCGGCGCACCGAAAACACGAAATTTCTCTGTCTTGATTTTTGCTCGGGAATGAATTGACCAAGTGGTCTTAGAGTATGAATCCCAGATTCGAGCAAAAGGATACAAGCCAACTCTCAAAGAAAACACATAAAACAGAAGGAAATCAGAGAGGGCAAATGCAACAAGTAAATCATCTCAAGAACACAAACATGGAATGATACACAAGAGATGAATCCAATCTTTTCTATTTCACATGGAGGTTTCTACACCACTCCATCGGAGGTACACGAGCATCCATGCTCTTACCCAGAGACAACTCACACAAGATAGAGAGGAACACTCGAGCACTCAGGGGACAACCTCCTTTGCTCACGAGACCTAACCTCTCTATTTATAGTCTCACTAACGGGTCTCCACACGAGACAACCCGCTAACCGAGTGGTTAAGCTTTGCGGCCTCCAAAGCTTTACCCGCTCCTCTCGTGCAACGGCTCCACCGCTTTGCCCGTTAGCGCCACCAACTCCACGAGCTCTCACAGAGCCTCTCCAGTGGTCACAAGCAGCTTTCCCGGTGGATGCTTCCCCGCAGCTTTGACATTTCTCCAAAATGCCCCTCCGCTGCCTTCCAGGAAGCTTCCTCCACCGCTTTGCTATCCATGCTGTCAGCCCACGCACGACACGTCCTCTTCGGCTTTTCCACGCCGCTCGGACCTCAACAACTCCCTTGTCTAGTCCCGACCTCCTAAGCCTCACCAAGACCGTCTCCTGGTTCCCGCAACCAACAAAGACAACAAAACCATCACATAGCACCGATCCATACCGCAAAACACAAACCGCCTCCAAACCGAGCTCAAGTCTTTCCACGTAAAATAGACTTTACCAAACCTTGTCAAAATAGTGAACAAACCAGTCCACAAGGTCCATGACTTCACAAGGAACCCAACCGACCAAACATCACCGTAATCGGACACCATATGAGCCCACACGACCGGTTTGAATGAACCCGCACGACCACGGTCAATCTGCCGACAACGTGGTCGAACACTCGACCGCACAACGTGATCGAAGACCATAGCCACGACTACCGACCAAGTTCGCACCCGTGCTAACGTGGTGGTGGCTCGATCGACCAACGTGGTCGCACCGCTAGCGATACAATGTGGTCGTGAGACCCAAGTCACGATCGCCGACCACGCTCAAACCCGCTAACGTGGTCGATGCACCGATTACACAACGTGGTCGAAGACCCTAGCGCCCAACGTGGTCGACCGCCCGACCGCCCAACGTGGTCGAGGCTCCGATCCCACAACGTGGTCGTAAACCCTAGCGCCGAGTGCCGACCATGGTCAAATCTTCCGAGGGCTCCGCAACGTGGTCGTATAAGCTTCCGATCACTCGTACGCTGCTCGACCGCAACCCGATTACCACCAACGTGGTCGTACGCTACCCGGTAGACTTCCGATCACGTTCAAATTCGCCGGGGACGCCACAGCGTGGTCGTACGCCGTCCGGCTGACTTCCGATACTCGGCAACATGGTCGTGCGCCACCCGATATGTGCCAACGTGGTCGTAACGCCCGACCACCGCCGCTTTGCCGAGAACACCTCAACGTGGTCGTGCGCCTCGAACGAAATTCACCACGACCAAACGTGGTCGTATGGCATCCTACATGGTCGTACGAGCCAGGGACAAGTCGTACACGACTTCATTTCGACCAGAATTAAGACTTTGCAATAAAAGCCCAAAACAAACTCAATTTTCCTTCAACCAAGAGTCAATTACTCATCATAAAGATGGGATCATCTCCACATGATCTCTCACCCACACTTGTAGGAGTGTGGGCAATTGGTCCCTACACCCGAGGGTGCAGGCATGGGTGGGCATTGACGGATGCTCACTTTGCATTATCGGTATAATGCGAAGAGAGAGAATGGAACTTTTGATCATAATGCATAGCATGAAATTCATATGTGATATGTTTTACTTGCGAGTTAATGTTCATGCTTGCATTTGTTACAGTTATACTTGCTGAGTCGTTGGACTCACCCTTGTTGTTGTTTGTTTATTTTAGGTACCAATGTGAGAGCAACATACATGGGGACATGAATGGCTAGGTCAGATTCACGTGCACTATCCTTCATTAAGTAATAAAGACAGTCTTTATTAGCTTGTTGGCTGGTTAGCTTAATTAGTTCAATTTATTATTCATCAGTTTTAAATGTAATAATAATTAGGACTATTTGTTATCGCTTCATTGTTCGCTTATCCGTGTTTATTATTACGTTGTTTAATTAATCTTTGTTTAAATTATTCTAGATTAATTGTAGAAGTTTTAATTATGGCTAGAAGTTGGTAGCATTTCAGGCCATTGTTTGGCTGGGGTGTTACACACTTAAAACGACAAAATATTTTAAGTCTTTGTCAGTTACAGTAGTTCCTATTTTTGGATGTTACAGTTAGAATTGGGGATTCAGATGTGTGGATAATGTTGGAGGCATTGGAGTGAATCTAGCACTTAAGGGACCTCTTTATAGGATAAGGGTGGTCCACGGTGGAACAAATCCACTTGACTCCCGGGACCGTGAAGTGCATGGTCTGCAGTTGCGCGTCGCTAGAACCCAAGACTAGGGATGCAAACGGATCAAATACAGATGATAATGCCTTTACCATATTCATTTTCATATTTTTTTCTCGGATGCGGATGCGAATACGGATAACTCGAATACGAATACAAACACGAATAATATCAAATACAGATACGGAGTGAATACGAATAGAAACGAATACAGTTACAAATATTTATCGGAGCATGAAAACCCCTTAAACTATACATCCAAAATTAATGAAAATACATAAATAGTTTATCTTCTCAAAACATTCATGAAATCTAAACAAACATAGTTTTTTCATCCACAATGAAAATATACTAGATAGTCGATCAGTACATAGTATAACTACATAAGTAGCAACAACGTGCAATTCATGGAGTACACATGATAGCAATTTGAACAAGTATAAGAACATTTCATTCCTCTATTTCATCCACCAAGTCATCCATCTCAGTATCTCCTAAGGCTTCTTGTTCCTACAAGTTTTATTTCAACAAATACTCAAAGCGGTATAAAATAAAACCAAACAACTATGTAGTACGATGTAAAGACTAGCAAACCATTGTCATCAAGTATGCAAAAGGGCACTCAATGCCCTCCATGTCAATCTCAGTTATGATAGATCCACCAATGTTACCACCACCTGCATGTTTTGTCAAAAAAATTAAATTATAATCAAAACTTTCATCACAAACTACACAGAAACCAATAAAGTGCAAGTGCAAAACTTAACATTACCTTTCCTAGATGCTGCAGTCCAATCTTTGTGTAGCACCCCAGCCAAACAATGGCCTGAAATGCTACCATCTTCTAGCCAAAAAATAAAACTTCTAATAATTATTCCATAAAAATTTGACAAAGTCTTATCTATTCATTCATTAATAGCACTCTAGATAAATGTAAATGATTCGGTTCCAAAATAATGAACAGGCGATATCAAATAGTTCTAATCATTATTACATTTAAATCTGATGAATAATAGAATGAACCAATTAAGCTAACCAGCCAATAAGATTATAATGACTGTCTTTATTTCTTATTGAAGGAATAGTGCATGTGCATCCGGACTAGCCCTTTCATAAACCCATGAATGGTGATCTCACATTGGTACCTAAAATAAACAAACAACAACAAGGGTGGGTCCAACGACTCAGCAAGTATAAACTGTAACTTAAGCAAGCATGAACATTAACTGACAAGTTAAACATATGACATATGAGTTTCATTCTATGCAATATGATCAAGGTTCCTTTTCTCATCTCTTCGCATTTTACCGGTAATGCGGAGTGTACATCCGTCAATGCACACCACACTGCACCCTCGGTGCAGGACCAATGCCCACACTCCACAAGTACAAAGAACGAGCAGAAGGCAAAACCCCCGGAATCCGCTCTCCTCCTGAATAATTAATTAATAATTACTAACATAACAGTAACGGGTTTCTAGATACAAAATATCAGCAACCCCAATTACCCCAACAATTTATCTCAATTAAATCCCAACTCCCTCGGCCAAATCTGCCCATCCACGTACAGCCGACTTCAAAATTCATAACTTCCTGTACGTAAATCCAAATTAAGCGTTATCAGACTTTCTGGAAAGATAATTAAATTATCTAAATAAACCTAGTTGGGGAGCCTCTCTGATTCTGCCATTTTCTACCCGATCCAAACCCTTTTCTAAAGCATCAATAATCACGACGGACTCTCTGGACAGCGCGCTAAAACGATCATAACTTCCACCCAGAAACTCGGAATCCGGACTTCTTGACCTTTCTGGAAGCTAAGAAACTTATATATAACTTTCCCAATTTGAAGGACTCCTGAATTTCCACAATTCCCGTCGCCCAAACCGATCTACACAAAACTTTCCAGAACTACCCCGATCTGCAGAACAGCCGCACTAGAAAATTCATAACTTTCACTACAGATCCGATTAACGTATTCTACTACTCCGTGGAAAGATAATCACATCCTCTAAAATTTTCCAGCAGGGGTCCAGACCTGAATCCCGACGATCTACCCCAAAACTGCCGACTAACAACTTCTATCCCGCAGCCCGAAAACCGACGAATCTAACTCGATTAAAACTCATCTAGAGATTAACAGGGGATTACCCTTGACGACACGACGACGAACACGTCGACGAACACGACGAACATGATGAAGAACACGACGCACTTGCCCACGATCTCCTCCTCTCCTTCCTCCGGATCCACGCGGTGCAGCGACGGACGACGACGACGGCGCACCGGGGGAGGAGACGTCGAGGCAGCACAGCTCGCCGGCGACAACGTGGGGCGCGGCGGCAAGCAAGGCGGTGGCGGCGGGGAGACCAGGGCGGCTGCGGCTTGGGCATGGGGAGGTGGGGGCTAGGTTAAGAGGTGGCCTCCCCTCTTGGGCCAAGAAAAACCCACACGGCCGAGGCCTAGGCCGTGTTACCTCGAAATTGAAAACCCACTTAAACAATTATATTCTTAAACTTTTCCTTCTAAGTCCTTCTCTTTATTTAAGTATTTATTTACACAATTAAATAACAATTTAATAAAACAAACCGGGGCATTACATTCTACCCCCCTTAAACAGAATTCGACCTCGAATTCTAACTGCAACCACAACAGGAAACAAAAACAACCAACTGTCAAAAAACACGCACCTGACGTGAACAACGCCGGGTACAGCTCGCGCATGCGAGACTCCAACTCCCAAGTTGCTTCTCTCTCGGTCTGCTGCGACCAAAGCACTTTGACATACAGTAAAGTCTTGTTTCTCAACACTTTTTCTGACCTTTCCAGAATTCGCACTGGCTTGGACTCAAAGGGCAGATCTTGCTCAATTACTAATGGCTCTAGAGAGATGTGAAACTCTGGATCTCGCAGGTACTTCCTCAACATGGACACGTGAAACACGTTATGCACCCCGCGCATAGCCTCAGGAAGATCCAAACGGTAAGCCAATTTCCCAATCCGCGCTAGTATGGTGAAAGGTCCAACATACCTCGGGCTAAGCTTCCCTTTGGTACCGAACCTCACCACACCCTTGGTGGGAGATACTCTCAAGAGCACCTGAACTCCCACTGCAAACTCCAAGTCCCTCCTTCTCACATCTTCATAACTCTTCTGCCTACTCTGGGCAGCCAACAAATTCTGTCTCACCAAAGCCACTCTCTCAACAATCTTCTGGACCCAATCCGGCCCCAAGGCGCTTTCTATGCCACCGCTTCCCAGCAAAGGCGACCTGCACTGACCATACAAAACCTCAAATGGAGCTGCTTTGATACTTGAGTGATAAGCATATTATAGGCAAACTCGCGGAGGTAATTGATCCTCCCAACTACCCTTCCAAGACAGCACACAAGACCTCAACATGTCCTCTAGAGTCTGGATAGTCCGCTCTGGCTGCCCATCTGTCTGCGGGTTAAAAGCCGTACTCAAACGTAGCTGAGTGCCCAAAGCACTCTGCAAACTCTCCCAAAACTTGAAAACAAACTTGGCATCTCTCGAGAAATTATGGTCTTAGGCACACCATGAAGCCTCACAATTTCCGAACATAAATAGGAGCCGGATCACTCATTGAGTTGGTTGTGCGGATAGGAATGAAGTCTGACTTCTTGAACCGATCCACAACAACTCAAATCAAGTCCTTGCCTCTCGGAGACCGAGGCAACGCGACCACAAAATCCATAGAAATATCATCCCATAGCCATTGAGGGACCTCTAATGGCTGCAACAATCCGGCTGGCCTCTTATGTTCAGCTTTCACTTGCTGACAGATACCACACGAGGCCACATAATTGGCTATATCCACCTTCATCATTTTCCACCAGAAACTCTGTTTCAAATCACGATACATCTTGGTCTCTCCGGATGAATCAGTATCACGGTGCGATGAGCTTCTCGCAAAATATCATCCTTAACCTCCGCTTTCAAGACGCATAAACTCCTTTAAAGCGTAATGCACCCGACACATCCCACCGAATCCCTTCTTTTCCCATCTCCAACCGTTTCATAACCCTCTGAACCGGTGATCGGTCACAGTGCCTCCCTTTTCGCTCGGTATAGCTGACTCTAGGATCAACTGGGTCTCCACTCGGGCCGTACCCGCATAGCAGTAAGATATCCCCATACGATCAAAATCAGCAATCAAACAATCCAGGGTAGCAGGCGTCGCCTTGCGACTCAGAGCATCGGCCACCACATTGGCCTTACCTGGATGATACTGAATTGTGAGATCATAATCCTTAATCAGCTCTAACCACCTGCGCTACCTCAAATTCAGATCCTTCTGGGTAAAGATGTACTTGAGACTCTTGTGATCGGTAAACACGTCACAAGTCTCGCCGTACAAGTAGTGCCTCCAAAGCTTTAATGCAAACACAACTACAGCCAGCTCTAAATCATGGGTAGGGTAATTCTGTTTATGCTTTTTCAGCTGCCTCGATGCGTAAGCTAAAACCTTACCATCTTGTATAAGCACACAACCCAGCCCAACTCTTGATGCATCAGAGAAAACCGTGAATCGCTTCCTTGGTTCCGGAACGGAGAGAACAAGAGCGGTCACCAGCTTTTCCTTCAAAATCTGAAAACTGCGCTCACAATCATCATTCCACTGAAACCTCATGTCCTTCTGAGTGAGCCTCGACAAGGGCTTGGCGATGATGGAGAAATCTTGCACAAAGCGCCGATAATAACCTGCCAACCCGAGGAAGCTCCTCACCTCCTTGACATTGGTCGGCCTCTCCGCGATCTACCAAGAGACTTTACTTGGATCCACCGATACTCCCTTATCGATGATGTGACCCAAGAACCCCACTTGAGTCACCCGAACTCACACTTCTTGAGCTTCGCATAAAATTTATGCTCTCTTAGTGTTGCCAACACTTGTCTCAGATGCCGATCATGATCTGCCTCACTCTTTGAATAAATCAAGATATCATCAATGAATACGACCACAAAGTCGTCCAAGTATTCATGCAACATCCTGTTCATTGTCTCCATGAAAGCGGCAGGGGCATTTGTTAGTCCAAAAGACATAACTTTAAATTCAAAATGCCCATACCTCGTGGAGAACGCCATTTTCTCAATGTCCTCTCGGACAGGAATTTGATTGTATCCCGACTGGAGATCAATCTTTGAAAATACCTTAGCTCCCCTCAACTGATCAAACAAATCCTCGATACGGGGTAAAGGATACTTATTCTTGATGGTCAGCTGGTTGAGAGCATGGTAATCAATACACATGCGCCAACTCCCATCTTTCTTCTTAACAAAAAGCACCGGTGCTCCCCACGGAGACACATTTGGGCGAATAAGATCCTTTGCTTTCAGATCATCCAATTGCTTCTTTAGCTCTTCTTGGAACAGTCGAGCCAATCAGTACGGAGTTATAGAAATTGGTCGTGCTCCCGGCACCAAATCAATTCTGAACTCCACCGGACGCGGTGGTGGCATCCCTGGCAATTCTGCTGGAAAAACATCCAAGAATTCCCGGACCACCGGAATCTGCTCTGTAATCAAAGAGGAATTTGGCTTTTCCACAAGGGATAAAGAAATCCACTCTTCTTGCTCTACTACCGGAAAAAGACTAGCCAACACACTGGGTGTACAGGAGGGTGCACTACCCTGAAACACTATCTCTTGGCTCGACGGCCGATCGCAGTTCTTGTCCTCCGTAAATGTGATATGACAAAGACGGTAACTATGCAACCAATCCATTCCCAAAATAACATCAAACGGCTCCATCCTCATAACCATCAGATTAGCAACAAAGTTTTCTCCATCTATGGTAATCATGCAACCCGGATGTGTGGAACTAGAAAGGATTCCCTAGGTGAATGAACCAAAACAGACTAAGCTATGGACTGCAAACTCAACCTGGCCCGACTAGAAAACTCTACGGATGCAAAGGAAAAAGTAGCTCCGGAATCAAACAGAACAAAAAGCCTCCATTGAGTCCACCAAAAGCGTACCTGTCACCACATCGGGACGACTCGCCGGCTCAGCCGTCGGCAAGGCGTGGGAGATCGACCGAGTGCCTTGGCGCCAAGAATACCTAGATCTGGCAGAGTCGCCGCGCAGGGGAGGAGCTAAAGGCGCCATGCTGGAAACATCGCCGCAGGAGGAGGCGGCCAAAAGTACCCTGGAGGCATCACTCCAGGCGAAGGGTAGTGAGATGGGCGGCGCCAAGTTCAGTAGGGCAGTGCTAGCATCCGCATTGCACTTCCCAGAAGAAGCTGCTGAGTCAAGGTGCCGCTGAACGGTTCTCACTTGATGATACTGGCGGGGTTACGCTTACAGACCGAAGCTTTGTGGCCCTCGACCACAATGGCGGCAAGCTCCCACCAAGCACACTCCGACGCCCGATGCCCATCACCACACTTGAAGCATTTCATCCGTGACCCAGACCGGACGTACCATCGAGCACCGGTGAAGGACGAAAAGTGGAAGACGCTGGGACTTGTTGAACTTAGACTTGAAAGAATTACATGACCCCTTGAACTTTTTGTGAACTAGCTTCAACGCCGATCCACCACTGCCAAAACTCTTCTTTTGGTGTTCTCGAACCCTCAAGAGTCGCATTACCACTAGTCCCTGCAGTCCTTCCCAAGCGCATCTCTAACTCCATGCCTCTAGCTTGCTCCACCAAGGAGCTAAAGTCACAGCTCCAAAGCTCCCAACACCGACGAAACTCCTGCCTAAGTCCTCTGCGAAACCTCTTGGCTTTCTCCACATCATTGGTAGCCACAAAGGGTACGAAGCGGATTATGTTATGAAATCCCACTTCATACTCGGACACCGACATCTTGCCCTGCTTGAAGTTGTTAAACGACACCTCCATCCTCTCCACGAATGAGGCAGGGTAATACCTCTTTCTGAACTACTCCGAAAACACCTCCCAAGTCGCTGGCCCTAAAGCAGCAGATCTGGCTGACAGGACTCCTTCCCACCAGAGATCTACCGCCTTTCACCGAAGGCCACAAATCGAGCTCTTTGCTCGGATGTCGACCAGCACCTCCAGATGCCTCTCTGTGTGGCGCAACCGCTTAGCGAGATCAACCGGTGTTCCCAATCCATCAAAGGTGTCCAACCTCAACGCATTCCACTGATGCAATCCCATCACACTCATTGCCGGCAAGGCCGCAGGAATGGCCGCAGGCGCGGCTCTGGGTGCAGGGGGTGGAGACTGGTTCCCCTGAACCGCTGAAGGAACCTCTTCCTCTGATCCCACGTAACCTCTCTCCGCGCAGAGTTACATTCCTCAGTGGGGCACTGGCTGGCTTCGTCCGGCGCTCTGCCGGCCACGACCACGACCACGGCCTCTACCCCTTGCCATCTCTATAGATCATAAATAAATATAGAGTCACACATAACACACAAACAATAATCATAATCAATAGCAATATTATAGATGTGATGCAAACCCATCCCCATCTATCGCACAAGGTGTGTCAAATTTAATATTTTCACTACCACGGACCTACGACCGCTCGATACCAATGTAGCACCCTGACCAAACAATGGCACGAAATGCTACCATCTTCTAGCCAAAAAATAAAACTTCTAATAATTATTCCATAAAAATTCAACAAAGTCTTATCTATTCATTCATTAATAGCACTCTTGATAAACAGAAACAGTTCTAGTTCCAAAATAATGAACGGAAGCGATATCAAATAGTTCTAATCATTATTACATTTAAATCTGATGAATAATAGAATGAACCAATTAAGCTAACTAGCCAATAAGATTATAATGACTGTCTTTATTTCTTATTAAAGGAATAGTGCACGTGCATCCGGACTAGCTCTTTCATAAACCCATGAATGGTGATCTCACATTGGTACCTAAAATAAACAAACAACAACAAGGGTGGGTCCAACGACTCAGCAAGTATAAACTGTAACTTAAGCAAGCATGAACATTAACTGACAAGTTAAACATATGACATATGAGTTTCATGCTATGCAATATGATCAAGGTTCTTTTTCTCATCTCTTCGCATTTTACCGTGTCGCGGTGTGCATCCGTCAATGCACACCCATGCATACCCTCAGGTGCAGGGATCAATGCCCACACCCACAAGTGTGGGGACCTCGGCGCTGATCACCACGTGACCAAGACTTCAACAATTCTCAATATGATGCATATATGTGAATGTATCAACAAGATAAACAGGCAATCAACATACTATGCATCAATTTAATCTCAAAATTGCTATAATGTAAACAGAACATAAATAGCATTATCAACACATAACTTTACCAAGATTCACAAGTAAAGCATTCATAACTAAATCATCACTCACAACATCCAATAATATTAAATCACACGGATAAACCATATCAAAGTTATACTTGCCTCAACCGCGAGACAACGAAGAACGCGCAGAAGGCGAAACCCCCGGAATCCGCTCTCCTCCTGAATAATTAATTAATAATTACTATCATAACAGTAACGGGTTTCTAGATACAAAATATCAGCAACCCCAATTACCCCAACAATTTATCTCAATTAAATCCCCAACTCCCCTCGGCCAAATCTGCCCATCCACAGACAACCGACTTCAAAAATTCATAACTTCCAGTACGTAAATCCAAATTAAGCGTTATCAGACTTTCTGGAAAGACAATTAAATTATCTAAATAAACCTAGTTGGGGAGCCTCTCTGATTCTGTCATTTTCTACCCGATCCAAACCCTTTTCTAAAGCATCAATAATCACGATGGACTCTCTGGACAGCGCGCTAAAATGATCATAACTTCCACCCAGAAACTCGGAATCCGGACTTCTTGACCTTTCTGGAAAGCTAAGAAACTTATCTACAACTTTCCCAATTTTAAGGACTCCTTAATCGCCACAATTCCCATCGCCCAAACCGATCTACACAAAACTGTCCAGAACTACCCCGATCTGCAGAATAGCCGCACTAGAAAATTCATAACTTTCACTACACAGATCCGAATAACGTGTTGTAGTACTCCCTGGAAAGATAATCACGTCCTCTATAATTTTCCAGAAGGGGTCCAGACCTGAATCCCGATGAATATACCCCGAAACTGCCGACTAACAACTTCTGTCCTGGCAGCCCAGAAAACCAACAAATCTAACTCGATTAAAAACTCGTCTAGAGATTAACAGGGATTACCCTTGACGACACGACGACGAACACGTCGACGAACACGACGAACACGATGAAGAACACGACGCACTCGCCCGCGATCTCCTCCTCTCCTTCCTCTGGATCCACGCGGTGCAGCGACGGATGACGACGACGGCGCACCGGGGGAGGAGACGTCGAGGCAGCACAGCTCGCCGGCGACAACGTGGCGCAGAGGGTCAACGATGTCGCGGCACAGGACGGCGGCGCAGCTGGCACGGCAGAGAGTGGCAGCAGCGGCGGCGCGCGCAGGCGGCGGCGGCAGCGGCGGGCGTGGCGGGCGCGGCAACCGGAGCAAGGCGAGGGCGGCGGCGGCAAGCAAGGCGGCGACGGCAGGGAGACCAGGGGGCGGCTGCGGCTTGGGCATGGGGGAGGTGGGGGCTAGGTTAAGAGGTGGCCTCCCCCCTCTTGGGCCAAGAAAAACCCACCTGGGCCGAGGCCTAGGCCCAGGTTGCCTCAGAAATTCAGAAAACCCCCTTAAACAATTATATTCTTAAACTTTTCCTTCTAAGTCCTTCGCTTTATTTAAGTATTTATTTACACAATTAAATAACAATTTAATGAAACAAACCGAGGCATTACACTTTGGTACAAATCAAAGCTTGCATGATATCGGGATCTAGACGACTACGAAATGGATCAACAACCCATCCACTAGCACTAAATGCTAACTCCGAAGCAACAGTGGACACTTGAATAGACAAGACATCTTGAGCTAGTCTGGAGAGAATAGGAAGCTTAGGTTGCTTGACCTTCCACCATGCCAAAACATCAAATTTCTTTTTGTCTTTCTTTGGCCAATGCAGTAGTGGTTGCTCCATATACATTTCCAACTTGGTTTTGTCACATTGGCCTAAGGTACTACTGCCATTGTAATATCCCGAACGTCATTACGGCGTAAGTTTTTAATCAATCGCAGAATCGCCAGTTTTTTTGTAAATCGCGGAAAGGAAAAAATATGAATTGTAGACCATTAAAAAATAAATAAAATAAATTCAAAATTAAGTTAAAAACCCGAGTAGGTCGCCTAGGAGTGGGCCGACCACCCGGGCCGAGGCCCAAGGGGTGGCGCACCACCCCCAAGCCGCACCCCTTCCCCCTTTAACCCTAACCCCTCTCCCTCCCCCTGTTGCTTCCATTGGTGCCCCAAGTGCTGCTGCCATTGGAGGAGAAGAAAGGAGAAGAAGGAAGAAGAAGGAAGGAAAAGCAAGGAGAAGAAGAAGGAGAAAAAAGTGGTGATCCACCATCTAGGTAATTTTTTCCCATCCCAAACCCTCTGTTCTTATGAATAATTAGGGTTCTTGGTACGGATTTTGATGGAAGATTATAGATTAATTGCCCGATTAGAGATTACCTACTGTCTGCTTGTAGATTGATTCGCGCAGCGCGTCTGATCGCGCGGTTTAGACCTAGTAAACGATTTTTCCTGTGGACTCTGCCAATATGAAAGTTGTAGAGGACTTCTAGATACGTCCCCTATAATTTTTGTTGGAATTTTTGGCCGTGGGATCTGGGAGATCTGAGTCGGTATCTGCTGTCCGTCGGTAGGCGATTAGTGCAGACCAAGATGTCTGTGGTTTAGAAATAGTAAATGATTTTTATGATCTTGGCCGTAATTGAGGAAGCTGTAGAGAATTCAGAAATCTAGTTTTTTTATAAAATTTAGAATTTTAGATCTCTGTGCTGTTGTTGGGATGCGTTTAAACTGCTGTCGATCTGCGAGCAGAGAGTTTCCTCTGTTTGGGCATTAAATTATATCTAGCTATGACCAGAATTAAAATAGGTGTTCTACATGAAAATTTTAGGTTTTTTAGTGAAGAATCCAGAGAGATATCGTTTGTTGTATTTGGATCATTATTGTTAAAGATACAAAATTTTGAAGCAGCGTTGCTGCAGAATGGTTTTTGCTGTTTTGCTGAGCGGAAGAGAGTTTGTGTGGGTTCGGGGTTTAGCGACGCTTATAATTATTTTTGACGTGTTTGTATGCTATGTCTTGGTGCTGAGAGATGCCTTTTGGACAGGTGGTCTTGTCCTGGCGTTCTTGATTTTTGCTTCGCTTAGTCGGTCGAGGCAAGTGAATGTAGCGGTGGTTGCTACCGTTTAACTTGTTATACCTTCTACTTACAATTTACATTATTATCGCAATTTGATACATTATGTCATGATTGCATGATATTTTTAATTGTGGAGATGGTATCAAATCTTGATCAATTGATATGTTGATAATTTTGCTAGTAGACATGTGGAATTCCTGCTTAATGCTATATTGTGAAATATGAAATTAATATGTGGTGGTTGTGGAGATGATGAGAGCATGATATTGCTCCTTGTGTATAAATTAATGTGATTTATGAATCATCATATCATTCATGTCATATCATGTCATTTGCATGTATGGATGTCGCCAGTAATACCGCGATCGTGCGGTGCGACATCGTATATTACCGTGTCGATGCACCTCTTCTCCGTGGGAAGCAATTCCCCGCCCTAAAAGAGTGAAGTGAAGATAGCATAAGCATTCATATGCATTGCATTGTGGAAAGATTCATTTGCATACTTATGCAATGTCTTGTGGTGAAGTTATTTTGTGGAATATTCAACTTCATAGTTGTAATGTGGAATATACAACTTCATTTTTGTATTGTGGGATTGGCTTATGTGAGCTATTTGTGGTATGAGGTTTGTGGTTGTGGTCGTGGAATGGGATTCGTCCCTTGTGTATGGTAAGGATTGTGATTGTGGTATGAGATTTTTTTCTCATATATTAATTATTGATAGCAATTGTGGATGAGAGAAATAATAAAGTATTGAAGTAAACTTACATATGTTTATTGCCTTTAGTAGTGGTAGTGGTTGAGATTTTAAAGTAGTCAAACAAGATTTATTTGCTAATACTTTACCGTTATTGATGGTGATTTGAGGTTGAGGATATAAACATTGTTATTTACGAAAGATTAAATGTTGATGATTAATCTTTTGTGGTTCTAGAAGATTAAATGTTTCATTTGCATTTAATTGAGGATAAAATGACTGCATTTATATGCCAATTAAATCTAAAATTGAAGAGGTATGATTCATAGAAGTTTGTAGTAATTTAATAATTGTGGACATGAATTGTAGTTGTGGTTGTATGGAATTATAAATGATATTGTATAATTATTTGTAGTTTGAATAGACAGTTAAACAGTTTGCTTGCTGAGATTTTTATCTCACCCTTGTTTCCCCCCTACAGGTGAACTTTGAGCATGCATAGGAAGGGTAGAGCGGCACCACACTGATGCACATGAATCATATTTTTATATTGTAATAAAGTTGAAAGGATTCTAGACCTTTGCATAGCTTTGTTTACATTATCTTAATAATGTTAAATCTGTGAACTATGTTTTAGATTAAAATGTTGGAGGATGTTTTATATAGTGAATTGCTATCACTATCCCGTTATTCCATAGTCGTTTATACTTCCGCTTATACTACCTTATTTAGTAATTGTTGTCAGTTTAATTTATCTTGTAAATTAGCTAGTTGTGGAGCAGTTTCAGTAGCATCCTAGGGTATTGTGGGTCCTGGGGTGTTACAGTTGATATCAAAGCGGGCTTTAGGTCCGTCGTAATTGAATTATTAAATTGACACACTAGTGCACAGTAGGATGGGTTGGGTCAAGTATTGCATTTATTCTTAGACATATTGCATTGATGATTTATGTTTTGAGATGATCTTGTATGATTATAATTTGCTCCTATGACTGTTATGAGTAAAGATAATCAATGATATGATGTAGAGGTTGCATTTGCTGTCTTGGCATTACCAGGTTATACCATTGTTCGTAGCATGGAGACTAGCAATGTAGTTACCTCGGGTAACTTAGTTGCATATATTGTGAGTGAATTTCTTAGAAAAGTTGTTATCTTCCTTGAGTTGATTTTGACCAATTCTTGGCCTATTGCAGTTAATGAATTTATCTTGAAATTGTGGTTCTTTTGCAGTTGAGGGTATGCAATTGGTCTCTACCTGTTCCTGGAAGCAATTATTGTTGGTTTCGGACTAATGAGATACTTTTGCTACCTGTGCTCATTGTTGATTTGTAAGGATGGTTCGTTCGTGGGAGTTTTGTCTTATTATGAATCATGACTCATTGGTTCGCTTGGTATTTTTTTTATTAATGAAAGTTTTGAGTTGCAAATTCATTGATATGTTAAAACCTTGGATCTATGTATTTCTCTTAGATTATTTCGGGTGTTGAAGTTTATTTCCTTTCCTTTCTGAAAGAGAGTGTTAAAACCCTTTATGGTGTTTTGCTATGCTTAAGTGGAAGGAGGTAATCATATAAACTAATTCATAAGGTATGAATTATCAGGATGAGATGTTAGTGTGATGCATAATTAATTTTTAACTAGCATCCTCGGAAGTTTAGTTGATTAATTTGATTTTGCCTTGTAATAGTTTTTGGAAAACTGAGATTTAGAATTTGTCTATACATGATGGAACTCATGGAGTTATCGAGGAGTGTGCAAAAGAATTGGAATAATTATTATGATTGTTTAAATTTCTATTCTGTTGGATAGATTGACTTATTTTTTCGTCTTTAGTAATTAATCTGACCGTTTGGAATGATTAAGTAATGAGGTGTAGGATCATTGCCTTGGTAATATTAACCTTTCATCTGTCCTTTAATAGATACTTTATGAGCATGCACAATTGTTAGTTTCATCTATCTTTCACCATGCTAGATTGTTGAAATGCGTATAAAGAAATAGATGAAGGTTGATGTATTGACTTGTGGAATCTTATCTTACAAGATGATATTATTGAAGTTTAAAGTTATTTCGTTCTAATTTCTGAACGTAAGGTGAGATACTGAATCTATGCTCATGATTGTTTTATGATTGTAAAACGGAGTTAGGATCATGAATGTTGGTATGATAAAATAATAATCAATTATTGCCAGTAATGACTAGAGTGCAATCAATTTGTGCTAAATTAGAGTTGAGCATCAATAAGAATTGAATATATGAAATCTAATAAGAGATTTATACTAGTATGATTTGTGAGATTGTCATGTTCTAGTATCATCTTGTTTAAGAGCTTTGATCTAATATGGTGGCTTATGCACTAGGATTTCCTAGATTAAGTAGTCGCAATCTTATTCAGATAACAGAAAACATGATGAAGTAATTTCGTGTATTTCTGTTGGAAAAGTTTATGAAGGTATTTGAGGATATGATGATGTTTGTTAAGAATGTATTATTCAGATGTTAGCATGATAGTCAGTGTGTGATTGTGTTGATAATGTTGAATATTCTATAAATAAAATATTTTGATAACTTCCATGATACTATTTAAATCAAAAGTTTGATAATTAACGTCGCGATCTTTTGATCTCATGACTTATGTGGCACTGAAATTGTTTTAAGCAAAGTGTCGTGTTAAGAGATTTTATTAGTTCTTAAGGGATTAATGTGTTGTGGTCTTCAATTCTTTATTGGAATTGTCAAGATAATACCGTAATCAAATAAAGTTGTTCTCTTGTTAAAAGAAAGAGTATGGTAAAAGTACTAGAGGTTGAAGTCAAGTTGTGCAATCTTTTTGAAGAGTGTTTGACTTCTTATTTTTGCCGCATAAAAGTTTATTGAGCTCAAATGGCAATACTGTATTCATATTGGTTGAGATTTGAAGTTTTCTTCTTGAGGGGCATGTGCCTTCAACTGTGATCTTATCTTTTGGGTGTCCAAGATCATTGTTCTTTTCTCTTGGTCATGTGTTATTGCAGATGGTAACATCTCCCTTTGTGCTGAAATTTACTTCTTTTTGCCTCTCCAAACAGGGGTAATCGATTTGGGTTGCAAAATCCTTTAAGAGGTGTATGACATCTTTTTGGTGTGGTCATGTGATTGATTTTGGTGAGATTGTGGGTGTGATATGAATTTCGAGTTGTTATCATTAAAAGGATTGAGGTGCTTTAGGAATTATCTGTCAAAATAATTCCATTGGTCATGAGCTTGTCTAGAATATGTTTCGTGGAGCAGTAGAGAGTCTCTGTAAGGATGTGGATGATGTACTCATTTTGAGCGCATTGTTGAAGTTGCCAACTTGAGATGAATGAGTTGATGTGTTGGGCGATGATTTGGAAATCCTTGGTTCTAGAAAGTTAAATTTTCAAAGGGATTGGATTGGGAAATTAATAATATCTCGAGCAGTAATATGCCCTCTTGATTCTTGTTTAAACTGTGTGTTTATGGCAGAGGTCATCTGCAAATTGAGTTGTTTGATGTTGAGGCATGGTCTTTTCCAATTAGGAAAAGAGAATGATTGTTTTGGTTTGTCGAGTGATTTTTACTCTTGGCTTGTGTAGTGTGAATTCTCCAAATGTATATTTGGAGAGTGTAAAGGGTTTTGTTGTGAATCCATTGTTTTGGATCGTGGTCCTTTAAAGGACAGCTGGTTGCTAGTGTGTTGTTCGAGAATCCTTGATTCCTCTTTTGGTTGGGTTCCTTTTGCAAAGTTATTGTTTGTACTTCGAGTAAAATGTTATGAGTAGAATCTGTGGTCGAATTCTTTAAAAGGGGTACAATGTATTATCAGGATTATATTATATAGAGGAAAATATTTTAAGAAGAAAGATGGTATTAGATAGTGGCTTGATAGTTGTGGCAAGGAATTGGCGAGAATGGCAAGATCTGTAGGCCGCTCAGAGTCGGTAGAAGAGTTACGTGTGCACGGCGTTGACCGGCGCATGTCGTGGACTCGTCGGAGTTGGTCATGAGGAAGAGGGCCACCAGGTATGTGGAGGCCCTCTTGACGAATTAGTCCGATCGGGAGGTGACGTGGGAGCTTGAAGTTCAAATGTAGAAGGACCTGAGTTCTTCGAGGCGGGTGAGAATCCGTAGTTGTTATTCCCTTGTGATGTTCTATCCTTGGGATGCTCTATTCTGTTGGTTATTCTTTCCTTGATTGCTCTTTTCTTTGCTGTTCCCTTGATTTGTGGTTGTAGGAGTTAGATTCGAGGACGAATCCTTTTTAGGTGAGGAGAATGTAATATCCCGAACGTCGTTACGGCGTAAGTTTTTAATCAATTGCGGAATCGCCGATTTTTCGGTAAATCGCGGGAAGGAAAAATATGAATGGTAGAACATTGTAAAATAAATTAAATAAATTAAAAATTAAGTTAAAAACTCAGAGTGGGCTGCCTGGGGAGTGGGCCGACCGCCCTGGGCCGAGGCCCAAGGGGGTGGCGCACCACCCCAAGCCGCACCCTTCCCCTTAACCCTAACCCCTCTCGCTCCCCTTTCCAGCCGCCACCCCTCCCTCTCCACCCCTTTTGGGCGCCTCCCCTCCCTGTTGCTGCTATTGGTGCCCCAAGTGCTGCTGCCATTGGAGGGAGAAGAAAGGAGAAGAAGGAAGAAGAAGGAAGGAAAAGGAAGGAGAAGAAGAAGAGAAGGAGAAAAAAGTGATGATCCACCATCTAGGTAATTTTTTCCCATCTCAAACCCTCTGTTCTTATGAATAATTAGGGTTTTTGGCATGGATTTTGATGGGAGATTATAGATTAATTGCCCGATTAGAGATTACACTTGTGCATCTGTGATTGATTCGCATGCAGCGTCTGATTGTCTTGTTTAGACCTAGTAAAAAATTTTCCTATGGACTCCCCAAAAGGAAAGCTGTAGAGGACTTCAGATGTGTCTCCTATAATTTTTGAATTTACGGCCGTGGGATGCTGGGAGATCTGAGTCGGTAATACTGCTGTCCGTCAGGCGGACAGATTGGTACAGACCGACGGAAATATGTGGTTTAGAAATAGTAAATGATTTTTATGATCCTGTACATAATTGAGGAAGTTGTATATAATTCAGAAATCTAGTTTCTGTATAAAATTTAGAATTTTTAGATCTCTGTGCTGTTGTTGGGACGCGTTTTAATCTCACTGTCCAGTCTGCCAGAACAGAGAGTTTCCTCTGTTTTGTGCATTAAATTACATCTAGTTATGATCAGAATTAAAATAGATGTTCTACATAAAAATTGTAGGTTTTTAAGCAACAAATCCAGAGAGGTATCGTTTGCTGTATTTGGATCATTATTGTTAAAGATACGAAATTGTGAAGCAGCGCTGCTGTAGAAGGGTTTTTGCTGTTTTGCTGAGCGGAAGAGAGTTTGTGTGGGTTTGGGGTTTAGCGACGATTATAATTATTTTTGTTATGTTTGTATGCTGTGGCTTGGTGCTGAGAGATGCCTTTTGGACAGGTGATCTTGTCCCTGAGCGTTCTTGATTTTTGCTTCGCTTCGTCAGTCGAGGCAAGTGAATGTAGCGGTGGTTACTACCGTTTAACTTGTTATTCCTTCTACTTGTAATTTATATTATTATCGCAATTTGATACATTATACCACGATTGCATGATATTTTTAATTGTGGAGATGGTAGCAAATCTTGATCAATTGATATGTTGATAATTTTGCTAGAAGACATGTGGAATTTCTGCTTAATGGTATATTGTGGAATATAAAATTAATATGTGGTAGTTGTGGAGATGATGAGAGCATGATAATGCTACTTGTGTATGAATTATCATATCATTCATATCATATCATGTCATTTACATGTATGGATGTCGCCGCAAATGCCACGACCGTACCGGTATAGCATCGTATATTACCGTAATATGATGCACCTCTTCTCCCACAGAAAGCAATTCCCTGCCCTGAAAGAGTGAAGTGAAGATAGCATAAGCATTCATATGCATTGCATTGTGGAAAGATTCATTTGCATACTTATGCAATGTGTTGTCATAAACTTGTGACTTACGACGCGCGACCGTGACGTGGCGCACCACTTGGTAGACCAAGTCTATCTTTATTTTTGCTGAAACCTGCACCTCTCTCTGTGTTTGAATGTGATTCAAATGTTTGAATTTTGAGGCTTTACTAGTGGATAAATGGCTGGTTGAATGTGTCAGTTACCAGTGGGTAAATAGCTATTTTAATCATGTCGGTTATCAATCATATATATATATATATATATATATATATATATATATATATATATATATATATATGCACAGAGCGTCCGAGTGTGTGAGAGAATCTCACGCCTCCATTTTCTTCTTCTCTGCGACTTTACGCTCGAAAGCATGTGTTGTGCGAACCTCGTCGACCCTGCACGGGGCGGCAATAAGGCTTCTGGGCAGCGCATCTGCACGACTGCTCACTACACTGCGATATCTACGTTTTACACTGCGTCAAGCCTGCGCGGCTTCCTGTTCTTCATCAGGCTAACTAGTAAGTTATTCGCTCGCACATATGACTTTATTAATATATTTTTCCTGGGTATATTCTGAAGTATGGTGAGTAGCCTGTTGTTAGTAGTAAGTTTTATATCACTAATTTATTGTATTTATCTTCTTGTAAAAATTAGAATTAAAATATTACTCATATTTCCAACAGCCTCTACCAATCTGCGCCAGCAATCTAGCCTGCAGGCGCTGATAGCGGTTAAGAACTTAAGATGATGGTTGATAGATATGGACTGCTGAGCGGGTCCTATCTGCACCGCGCACTGCCGCACAGGCGGCGGCGCGTTCGAATGCCCTCGAGGGCTGTTTCCTGCGGACCGACGACGGAAACTCGTGAGGGTGCGCCCAGCAGAGCCGAGGTCAAGAACTGGTGGTTTGGAGTCGAGGTAGAGATGCAATGCGGAGACAACATCGCCAAGGAGATGTGCTTTCTTGGTCTTTTACGTTGCG